>PVJN01012280.1:0-51727 GCA_004026805.1 Lasiurus borealis
TTGAAGATTTGGGGGCCACTGAAGATGTGTGAATATAAAAGCCTGACAATGCTTGCCACCAGCGAGATGTGCCTGGGAGGGAGGATGTCTGGGTTAGTGTAATTGGCATTGAGCTGAAGCAGCTGTCAGGAGCTTCAGCTTAAAAGCTCATCCTTGGTTTTGCCTACAGTGTTAAGAAAAAGAATCATTGCTGTCCATGGTTCTATTGCATCTACAGCCTAGGGCAAGGTTGGGGAAAAAGATAAATGTCAGTCTGATTTCTTCCTTTGAGAAACAAAAAAGAGAGCATAAACTGTGCTCTGCTCCGGCAGTGTGAATGGGAGGATTCACAGCTCACTGCTTCTTAAGCCTGGCTGTGCCTGAGTATGTGAACCTGGGCACTTCTCAAAGGCACGGATGCTCGGAACTCACCCCTGGAAACTCTGATTTAGTTTCCTTAGCATGGAGTCCAAACGGCAGGGATTTTTGAAAGCTTCCAGATTATTCTAATGTGCAGCAACCGGTTGAGAACCAGAGCGGCAATGGAGGAAGTTAAAACGAGTGCCCTGTGTACCTTTCCTTGTGACCTTAAAACAAAATTCTCTTTTCCAAATCTCTTGAGCATGGAGCCTCGTATAGCCAGAAGACCCTCGTTAAGTAATTTAGAGGGTATTTTTGGATGCTTTCGTTTACATTTCTGTCTAAGTTTGCTGAAGAGGTCAGGAAAAGGAATGGGGAAAAAAACAGCATGATGGTCTTATCAGTTCCTTCTCTCCCCCAACCCCCCCTGCCCCTACCTTGATTCCACTTGTCATACATCTGGCAGATATTAGGGGCATGGGCTGATCTTACATGTGAATTTACCAGCCGGACCTCTCCTTCTGGCTCATCTTCTAACTATCCCTCCACTAACTCTCACAGCTCGTTCCACACTTAGCGACTGGTGCCCCTCTCTCCTCCAGAAGCCTTTGGCTGAATCATTCTTCAGGGCTGGGCTGAGGCAAGTCTGACTTCCATGACCAGCCTTCCCCTGGCAGAATCCATATTGAGAACTCACTTTTCCTCTCTTATTTGCACCTATGACATGAACAGTGCCTAAGCCATCAATTTTATTTTATTTTATTTTATTTTATTTTATTTAGTATGTAAGGGTCTTATCTCTTCCTCTTCAAGCCAGTGTCTTGGGAAACCTTCTACCCTGCTCATAGTGATGCCTGGTGAACCTTCTCGAACAGTGATAAACTTCTCACATGCATCACTCTTTAACTCTGCCTGTGGGTCCTGATGCTTACGCTGGAAAACACTTGCTCATGGTTGTTCCTTTTCTTAATGTGTCTCGACTGCTCATTCTAATTGGAGCTAAAGATTCATAGACCATAGCTTTTTCTGAGGCATTTCCACAAATGCTCTTCTTAGTATAGGACTTGCAAATTTGTATACATTGCATAACTCCTAGATGGTTTGGATTGTTAGCCGAGTTTGCAAAGGACTTTCTAGAGCTACATTTTAAATTTTATTTGTTCCAAAGCCCAGTAATTAATTTTTTACTCTGTGCCTCAACACCCCACACACCCATAACTGAAACAAATATGTATGTACCTTTACTATATTTGGTGTATTATTCTGATATTTTTCTAGTATATTTTATTCATTAAGAATGGCAATCTTGCAATTTCCTGTTGGGTTGCAACTCTTAGTTTGAAAAATACTGTTCTAGGATCTGGCACAGCGTTACATAAGTACTTGAAAAATGCTGGTGGTATTTATCTCTCTTTTAAACTAAGAGCCACTTTCCTGAGCTGCTTACTCCAGTCTAGGTCTCTGTTTCTTTAAATCTTCAAGAAGTCAAGGTGCTTCTTGGAGGCATTGGTTAGGAGAAACTTGTCCAAGCTCCATCCCGAAAGGACAAAAGAGTGGTTCCTTTTGAAACTAAGGAAGCTTACCATGTATCTTGTGTGTGTGTTGAATGTCTTCTTTGATGGACTTTAGGCTTCTAGAACACACAGACCTTGCCTGCCTCAGTCTTTATCTCCAGAAGCGGCAACACTGCTGAATACCATTTGTTTGTTCAATGCATACTTGTTGAGTGGTTGCCTTGTGCCTGCTAACTTGGCCTAATAAAACTTGACATCAATTTATTCAGGCAGGGATCTCTTAATATACCAAACTGTCACTTCCAGCTTTCCATTTGAAAGACAAGTTAGTTGATATTTGCACCAAGATGGATCGTGTCACTATTCTCCAAAGTGGAAAACGTAGGACAGCCAAGGTCAACCATAATATAGGAATTGATTTCTTATTTTCTTTTGTTTTCTAATTGCTGAACCAGGCCCTAAAAATAACCGACCACTCAAATAATTTAATTACAAAGGTAGTAGAGCAATGAAGGGAACTCTCAAAATTCTATTCAGTGTTATTTTGACCAAGATGTGCAACAAGGACCTCTTAGAGCTTGAAAAACACTTCACCTAGCAAGTTGGATTTCATATTCATGCTGTCCAGAGAAAAATATCTAGATTTGAAAACTAGTTTCCAGGTACCATACTGTACTCTGCATAAAATTCATATGGTTAAATTCATATTTTAAATATTCCATTTTAGGTATCTAGGTTCATCCTGACCATATTACAAAAAGCATAGAGAAAAATAATAATAAGTAAGAAACAGAGTATCTCTCTATGATTTCACCTGGGATAAGGTGAGGTCTGCTCCCTGCAGGAGAGAGAAACATGTGCACTGTGGGAGCTGGAGGACCAGGGAAAGTCTGCGCCTAGAAAAATCTATGGCTGTTGGGGCTGGTGTGATCTGTGAATGTGGAAGGGGTCCTGAGAGCTGCTAACAGAAAGGAACTCTAAAAAGCAACCCACTTTGATCTGACACAAAAGGACAGCCTAACATTTTTAAAAGTGTGCTGGCTGCTTAGACACAAGGAGAAAAAAAAGACAGCACAAACTTGCACACAGCCCCAGAGTTCACACACTTACACTGGCTCTGTTTGTTTGTTTGTTTGTTTTTTGCTTTTTCTTTTTCCTCTTTAAATCCTTGCTTCTGATTATTAAGCCCAATACATAAGACGACCCAATTGGGGACACCCTAAGAGACAGCAGGGGAAAGTTGTTTTTCTGGAACCTGGGGATCAGAGCTGGGAATAGCCATTGAGAACCAGCTCTGGGGCAACCCACTCCCACAAACCGGTAATGAGTGCCACAGGGAAAGCAGGATCTAAGCACCGGCTAAAGAGAACCTATAGATCCAGAGGTCAATCCAGAAACACTGCCACCCAGGGGATGACTCACAAACTGATTCTTGTGTAAACACAAATAAAGAAATACAAAAAATTAAGACACACTCCCTGCTTAAAAATCAGGACTGGCTTACAGCACTGAGGAGCAATGGAACGCAGGGAACTGCAATACTGTCCTAACTAGGAAACAAGTGTGCCAAATAGAACAGTAGAGGAAGTGAATGACTGTCACTACTGCACATTTTTATTTTTTTCATCTTTTACTAAAGAAACTATTTTTTTATTTTTTCCTCACTTGATTTTACCTTTTTAGTTATTACATTTTTATTTTCTTTCAGTATTATTATTATTACTATTTCACCTTTTTTTAAAGTATCATTTTATTTTCTCTTTATTTTACTTTGTGATTAGTGTTCTACATTCTATTTTCATCTTTCCTTTAGCATCATTTTACTCAATTTCAATTTTACCTTTATGCCATCACCCTTTTCCTAACTTATTCCCTTTTGTTGTCCTGTTTTTCTTTCCCTTTTCCTACTTTAGATTTTCCCTATTCTTTCTTTTTATCCCCTGATAAAATTTCACCCTACTTATATATCTAATTTTCAATCCCCTGCTTCAAGTCCATACATACCTCTCTCTTCTCTGTCTTCACTATCAAAAAATTGTTTTTTCTCTCTCCTTTTGTTGTTGTTTGCTTGATTGTTGATTATATCAATTTTTTATGATTGTGAGATTGTTTGGCTTTTTCTTTCTTTTTTGTTTTTTTTTTATTCTGTTTTCTCTTGCCTTGCTTGATATTAGTTGTTGCTTGTAGTTTGTATTAATCTCCAGGTACTTGTTGCTGGCATTTGTTGGGATTAGTAGTTGTTCTATTGGAGTTTTCTTCCCATATATATAGTGTGTTTCCCACTTCCTTCGTATTTTCTTTCTTTTCTCTCTTACTTTTTTTTTTCTTATCTCAATTTCATTTTTGCATTCCTTTCTTTTTTTCCTCTCTTCTTCTTTCTCTCCTATCCTCTAATTTGCCTTTCTCTTGTGGTCACCTTTATTTGCAGTTATTAATATCATGAATACATTTCTGTCAGTGCTTTGTGCATTGTACCTGGTTGTGTTTTATATTATGCCTTTAAATCAGTGTAGGAACGAGAGAACTACATAACCAGACACCAGAGAAGAGAGACCATGGAAGACAAAGAAAAAGCCCACATATGAAAGAAAAGCAAACACCACCAGAAAAGGAAGTAAACAAAATGGAGGCAAGAAACTTGCCAGAGAAAGGATTCAGAGAAATGGTCATATGGTAGCTGAAAAGAATGGAAGATAAATTCGACAATATGTGTAAGATCCAAGAGGAAATGAATGAAGAAACACCAAGAAGAAATAAAAAATGACATCACTGCTGTAAAAAAACTCAATAGAAAGCATCAAGAGTAGACTAGAAGAAGCAGAGGACCACATCAGTGAGCTAGAAGACAAGATCGGAAAAAAATACCCAAGTAGAGCAGCTTCTAGAAAAAAAAAATTAAAAAGCAGGAGGAGAGCCTAAGGGAACTTTGGGACAACAGGAAACAAAACAACATGTGCACAATAGGGGTTCCAGAAGAAGGGGAAACTGTGCAAGAAATAGAAAACCAGTTTGGAGAAATAATGACAGAAAACTTCCCTGATATAAGGAAGAAAAAACCTATACAAATCCAAGAAGCTCACATAGTCTCAAGCAAAATGAATCCCCAAAGACCAACATTATAATTAAACTAGAGGCTCGGTGTATGAAATTCATGCATGGAGGGATGTTTTTCAATCCAGCCTGCTCCCTCTCCAATCTGTGACCCCTTGAGGGATGTCCAACTGCCCATTTAGATCTGATCCTATATGGATCAGGCTGAAACTAGCAGTCAGACACCCCTCTCACAATTCAGGACTGCTGGCTCCCAATTTTTCACCTACCTGCCTTCCTGATTGCCCCTAACCACTTCTGCCTGTCAACCTGATCACCCCCTAACCACTGCCCTGCCAGCCTGATTGATGCCTAATTGCTCACCTGCCAGCCAGTTTGCCCCTAACTGCTCTCCCCTGAAGATCTGATCACCCTAACTGGCCTCTCCTGCAGGCCTGAGTCCCCACCAACTGCACTTCCCTGTAGGCCCAGTCACCCCAAACTTCCCTTCTCTATTGGCCTGGTCACCCCTAACTGCCATCCCCTGCAGTCTTGATCACCCCCAACTGCACTCCCTTACAGGCCTGGTCCCTGCCAACTGCCCTCCCCTGCTGGCCATCTTGTGATGGTCATCTTGTGTCCACATGGGGGCAGGATCTTTTGACCACATGGGGTAGTCACTTTATCATTTTATGTGTTGGAGTGATGGTCAACCTGCATATTACTCTTTTATTAGCTAGGATAGAGGCCTGGTGTATGGGTGGGGGCCAGCTGGTTTGTCCTGAATGGCGTCCTTGTTCAGGTTGGGGGTTCCTTTGGACATGGGGTAGCCTGGGCGAGGGGCCTGTGGTGGTTTGCAGCCTGGTTATGCCCCCTAGCAACCCAAGCAGAGGTCTTGGTATCTGGGATTTATTTATCTTCTACAATTGAAACTTTGTAGCCTGGAGTGGAACCAAGCATTCTGCTTGCACAGCCATTGAAACTTTGTTGCCTTAAGCGCAGACCAGTGTGAAGAAAGCTTTCTTCCCCCATCACTAGGGGCAACTCAAGCCTCCTTCCTGCTCTTTCTGAGGCCTTAGCCATCTTGGTTGGGTTAATTTGCATACTCACTCTGATGGGCTAGTGGGTATGGCTGGTGGGCGTAGCAAAGGTGTGGTTAATATGCATGTTATTCCTTTATTAGATAGGATTGGCAAACACCAATGACAAAGTAAGAATCTTAAAAATGGAACCCCCCATTTGACTCAGTAATCCCACTTCTAGGAATATATCCCTAGAAACTAGAAACAGCAATCAGAAAGGATATATGTATGCACCCCTATGTTCATAGCAGCACAATTCACCATAGCTAAGATTTGGAAACAGCCTAAATTCCCATCAGCAGATGAATGGATTAGAAAACTACCCTGCTATAAAAAAAAAAAGAAGGAAGTTTTACTATTTGCAACAGCATGGATGGACCTGGAGAGAATTATGTTAAGTGAAATAAGCCAGGCAATGAAAGAAAAATACCACATGATCTCTCTCATTTATAATAAATTTTCATTTATCAGAAAATAAAGAACATTATAACCTGATGAATAAAAAGATAGATACAGAGGTAGTAAAGCACCAAACAGACTGTCAAATTATAATGGAAAGGCTGGGGAGTGTTGGGGAGAGAAGGATATAGATCAACCAAAGGACTTGTATGCATGCATATAAGCATACTAATGGACACAAGACACTTGTGGGGTGGGGTGAAGGTATGCAACAGAGGATAGGGGAGGCTGGGGAAAGGTCTATGGAAAAAAAGGAGATATATGTACTAATATCTGTAATATTTTAAAGAATAAAAATGTTTTAAAAAATAAAATACAAAAAAAAGAAGCTCTCAATCTGAAAAGCATTTAAACACAAAGGTTTCTTTGGATAAGTTTCAATAGAAAATATAATAGATGCCTCCTTTCCTGATGTAATTTAACCAGTATTTTGTTTCATGAAAAAAACTTAAAGGGAAGAGCTATAAAAACTATTAATGATATATATTGAGCTTAAAATGATAATTAACTAATTTTAATGTAAGGTGAAGGATTTTTGTGTTTGAGTTCAATGATTGAAGTTTACTTGTTTATTTTTTCATAAAGCATACCCATAAAACATTATATATAATTTCCAATTTTATTTTTGTTTAAAAGGGAGTGAAAAGTTAAAAATACTTGCCTCATAATAATCTTGAGTCTGAACATCTCTGGAATTTTATTTGTTTTTCTCCTATTTTCCCCATTTTTTTCACCTATACCTAATTTGATTTGCTTTTATCAAGTCTTTCCAAACAAATAAACTTAAGTTTTACAGAAACAGCAACCCCTTTTCTTTCACATCCATATTTCATCAGTTTAAATAATATGTTATTTAATTACATAATTACAATTAAAAGTTCAATCATCACAAACAGATTTGGGAACAAACATGATTGATTCTTGGAAAGTGTGCTATTCAAATGGTGGTGAGGACAAGCGTGTGCTAGATAGTAGAGCACCAGCCTCGCACATTCAGGGTGCCCTTGTCAGCTGCTTTGTAGAGGGAGAAAACCTGAGCTAATGTGAAGAATGATGTGAAAAAAGTAGTAGGTCTTACAGAATTGAACAAAATGGAGCAGGAGCACAGAGAAAGAAGTGTAACAGTCTGGGGAAGTTAGAGTAAGTTTCACAGAAGCGATGGTATTTGAACTGGATCTTGAAGGTTGCATAGAAGTTTTCTACATGAAGGCAGGAGTGAAGAATATTCCAGCTTGAGAAAACAGCTTTACAGAGGCACAGAGACAAGAAGGATATGGAGTATCTGAGGGGGATGCCATGAGCAGAGTAGAGAAGGATGCTGAAAAGTAGAATGAGGTAGGTTGTAGAGAGGCATTCCAATGAATTAGAGATGTCAAAATAACTTAGAACACATTACTTACTAATTTATAAAAGTAGACAGAATACTCATTAGGTATTTAATAAATAGATACAAGGAAAAAAAACAGCTGAATGACTACCTTTGTGCGTAATTTTTGTCAGAATAACCAGGCAAGAGTAAATCTTATCTAGAATTTAAAAGATAAAAGTTTGAAGTCAATGCTTATTATGTGAAAAAGTCTAGTGTGTCTCAAAACAACATAAAGAAAAACAATCCAACCCTAGCCAGTTTAGTTCAATGAATAGAGTGTCAGCCTGAGGACTGAAGGGTCCGGGTTTGATTCTGGTCAAGGGCACATGCCTGGGTTGCAGGCTTGATCCCTAGAAGGGGGTGTACAGGAGACAGCCAATCAATGATTCTCTTTCATCATTGATGTTTCCATTTCTCTTTACCTCTCCCTTCCTCTCTTTGAAATCCATAAAAATATGTTTTAAAAAAAGAAAAAAAATCTAACAAAAAATAGGCAAAAAATATGCAAAGACATTTCACTGAAGAATATATATAATGTGCGATTCCATTTATGTAACATTTGTGTGATAACATAACTGTAGATATGAAGAACAGATTGGCAGTTTCCAGAGTTTATGGGTATTTAGAGCATGGGAAGATTGAATGAGGCTATAAAGGAATGACAAGAGAAATCTTTGTGGTGATAGTAGAGTTGAGTATCTTGGTTGGAGTGATGGTTATACAAGGTTATGCATGTAATAATATTTTATAGGACTATACCCACATACACAAATACATATGTATATAATCAGTTACATTTTAATATAAATGCATGCATATCTAACTGGTGAAACTTGAATGAACTCTATGGATTATGGAAATGCCAAAATTCTGGTTTTAATAATGTACTGGAATTGTGTATGATGTTAACATTGGGGGAGGATGGAGGATGGGAGAATGGTGCATTTGACTTCCTTATACATTTTCTGGCAGCTTCCGGTACATTTACTTCAAGGTAGTGTATATGTAATTATAAGTGTTACAATTTTGATATATCCAATCTATTGTGCCAAGTATCAATCCTCAGTCCCGTCTGTCACCTGGTAGCAGCCTCTGTATTGGTAATTCTTTGCTAGGATGTGGAAAATCTATTAAGGATCAAGCTTAAGCCCAGAGCCACAATACACGTGATAGGTGTATCTGTTATCTCAGCTAAGCGATAGGCTTTCAGATGGCTGGCTTCCCAACACCTTCCACACCTTGTGTCGAATAGATCTTGGCCAGAGAGACTTGCTCATGGGAAATACAAATCAATTATATTGAGTGATATCTGCCATACATTCAATCACAATCTATTAATGCCTTTTTTTTTAAGGGAAGGGAGTATAACATAGCACGTTCCACTAGAAACTAACTGAAACTTAAATGATATCAACGAAGATATTTCTTTGATCAATATCACAATGAAAGCAAGAAAGTCACTTCGGATGAATGCATATGAAATCGAGAATATTGTAAAGTCGTTCCTAAAGATTTTCATCCTACATGCAAGCTAATAGAGCAATCTGCATTTGCAGGCCTACAGAGTGAGGTTTCAGGATTGTCAGGAAGAGGCTATCTTTTACTTACAGCCCCCTCCTTTTTTGATGCCTAGACTTGCATATCCAAAAGACCATGCATGTCCTTTCAGATGCAGAAACCAAACATACTGCCAGTTCTCTTAGAGGGGAGGAGGGTAAATTATAATTAAAATTTCTCTTAAGAGTTAGGTTACTGGTGTAAGGCACTCTGGTAATTATAGGTATAGTCCTACTAACCACCTCCCAGAATAGCCATGAAGAGATGGGGAGTACGGAAGCCCAGAGCCAAGTATAGGGGACCCATAGTCAAAGGTAGTCAGTGGTGGTGGATAGTTGGATGGCTGAATCACAACTCCACCCCAGATGTCTTCCATATACTCTTCACATTTTCCACCTTGGCTCTCAGCCATAGGAAGGACTAGACAAGATTACAGATCCCGTGCTCCTGCAAGTCTCACTTTCAACAAAGAAAGATGCAATTCTATCCAACACTTAGAAAAATCTTTCCAACTCAGTTACAATTCCCTGAAAAGCAATAACCGCTTCTTTTGGTTTCAAGTGTCTCTGGCAGGGTTTAGTGTACTACCTACGGCAAGCGATCAATAAATAAATGTTTGCTGACAGTCAGGAAGAAAGTGCATTATCATAGGGATTGTTTGAGTGCATGAAACAAAAACCTACTAAAGCCAGTTTAGCAGAAGGACACAGAAATGCATACAACCTGATTGTGAGATACACCTTGGGTTCTGTGCCCAAGTCCTAGAAAGTTTTCAAGCAGCCATTTTTCCATGTAACGCAGTTTCTCTCTGCATTTTCATTTAAGTTTTTCATTCTCCTTTGTACATTAGAACATCTGCAAGGTGCTTAGAGTCCACTGGCTGTAATATTGCCTTGAACATGGCTTTGGTGCCTTGGCACCAACTTCAACTTGGAAGAGTTACATTTAATATCTCATATCCTTTGACTGGCTCAATCTCTATATTTTAATTCCATTCTCCTGAGAGACTGAACATGCCTGACCCACCTCAGTCAAGTATTCATCTCTGGTTCAATGAACTGTGACAAGAAATGAACTTCTGCAATGCGAGTGCTGTCCCTGTTAGGATGTGGGTATAACACCTTCTCAACAAGGAAAAAAAAGGGGGGGGGGCGCGGAAGGGTATAATGGATGTCTTTAGACCATGGACATAAATATTCAGATATTTTCCAGGAATAAGTATAGTGGTACCTCGAGATACGAGTGCCCTAACATACGAGATTTTTGAGATACGAGCCGTCGAGCGAGTGATTTTTGCTTTGAAATACAAGCAACAGTTGAGATACAGTAATCGCGTGGATCAGCTGCACACGCCCCACCAATTTACCGCGACTCGAGAGTCTCATAGTTTCCCACACCTCAAGGTTACGGAACAAATTAAACTCGTATCTCGAGGTACCACTGTATCAGTATTAGAGGAATTTTCAAATTGAATATGAGTGCAGTTTGCTAAGTAAATTTCAGGATTAGTCTTGAGATTGATCCACTTCAGATTCAGGTATTGGGTCCATCCTTATGTGTGTGCTGAGTAAATTCTCTCCTGCATTTTATGAATTCAAGGCCGGCAAGAAAAGGCCCTCCTGCAAGAAGGTGATCTTGAATGATCACACATGTTCTTGCATGATTCCAGTGCAACACTGTTGCTACTTTTATCCCAAAAGGACAATGAATGTATGTTTTTCCTGCCATAGGTTAAGTTTACCCTAGCACCCAGCTCTCTTGGCATCTAAGGCACCAAGGAAAAGGGACCCTAAAGTGCCTACAGTTGCCCTAATGTGCCACCGTGTCATGAATCCCGACTTGCATCCGATTCCTTGGTCTTATCTCAGTCTCTGGTGCCTCAGCTGCTCTCTGCAGCACATTAAAAACTAGCTGTCTCTATTAGCCACCAATAATGCACTAATACATTCGTTCTCCTATTACCTCGGACACTAATTTGGTGGAATTGGATAGTGACAGCACATTGATGTTGTTGAAGTTAATGACCCAGCAATTTACAAGATAAGTCACATTAGTAGTCAAATTGATTGTAATCATTGTTTCACTGAGCAGAATCTGCATTAAGTACAGTATGTTGTGCTCCGTCCTTCACCACTCCATTAACGGAGAGAAAGAGGTGATCAGCATCCCCGCCTTTCCTACCTTCCCTTGAGTTTTTGCAGTGACTGTGTTGGCATTTCTATTTTCTCTTACATCTTTCATAGAGAGATGCTAAGTACAAAGGATAGAATGGGATTTCGGTGTATACACCTGTGAATTCAACTAAGCCAACTCAAATAATTATGGTTGTTTATTTCTCCTTTTATTGGGTAGCTTCGATTTTCTTGGTCTGATGATTTGTGCTAGCAGCTCCAGGACAAGTTGTAAGATGTGGTTTCTTCCTCTGAGGAGCTCACATTCAAATAAAAATCATGCCCCTCATGATGAGAGAGTAGAAGATTCTATGTAAACTTCCTAGTGAGTGGAATAATCAATCCTGAGAAGGGAAGGCTGAGCATACGGGGAGAGTGTCATAATGGAGATGGATTACTGTTTCAGATGGGGATTACGATATTTCTAACATTTTGATAAATATTAGGGATCAAGTTTTTATCCTTTAATTTACAGTTAGAAAATATTATTTAAGATATATTTACCCCTTGAAGGTATATAATTTTGGCAAATTACTAAACATTGCTTTATTCCTCTATTAAGTGGAGATAATATCATTGCTTTCATCTCTCTGAAAATGTTAGAATGCTGGAAGAGGATATGAGTGAAGCTTTCTAGCAGAATTTTGGCATATAGTATTTCTTTTTTTAAAAAAAATATATTTTATTGATTTTTTTACAGAGAGAAATGGGGAGAGAGAGAGAGTTAGAAACATCTATGAGAGAGAAACATTGATCAACCACCTCCTGACCACCCCCTACTGGGGATGTGCCTGCAACCAAGGTACATGCCCTTGACCAGAATCAAACCTGGGACCTCTCCAGTCCACAGGCTAACCTTCTAACCACTGAGCTGATTTCAGCAGCATATAGTATTTCAATAAAAGCTTTTTAAAAAAATCTTTATTGTTCAGTTTATTACAGATGTTCCTCTTTTTACCCCTGGTACTGCCCACCACCTGAGGCATGTCCTTACCCTCCGCCACTGTCCTCATCCATAGGTATAAGATTTTTGTCCAATCTCTTCCTGCACCCCTCACTCCTCCTTTCCCCTGAGAATTGTTAGTCTATTCCCTTTCTATGCCCCTAATTCTATTATATTCACCAGTTTATTCTGTTCATCAGATTT
Organism: Lasiurus borealis; assembly: GCA_004026805.1. Taxonomy (NCBI): domain Eukaryota; kingdom Metazoa; phylum Chordata; class Mammalia; order Chiroptera; family Vespertilionidae; genus Lasiurus; species Lasiurus borealis. Next base: position 12,669 of record PVJN01012280.1, read on the forward strand.
TTTATTCACTTGATTTTTAGATTTACTTGTTGATAGGTATGTATTTGTTATCACTTTGTTGTTCATAATTTTTATCTTTACCTCTTTATTCTTCTTCCTCTTCTTAAAGAAAACCCTTCAGCATTTCATATAATCTTGGTTTGGTGGTGATGAACTCCTTTAGCTTTTTCTTATCTGTGAAGCTCTTTATCTGACCTTCAATTCTGAATGATAGCTTTGCTGGGTAGAGCACTCTTGGTTGTAGGTTCTTGCTATTCATCACATTGAATATTTCCTGCCACTTTCTTCTGGCCTGCATAGTTTGTGTTAAGAAATAAGCTTACAGTCATATGGTTACTTCCTTGTAGGTAACTAACTGTTTTTCTCTTGCTGCTTTCAAGATTCTTCTCTCTTTGTCTTTTGCCCTTGGCATTTTAATTATGATGTGTCTTGGTGTGGTCCTCTTTGGATTCTTTTTGTTTGGTGTTCTGTACACTTCCTGGACTTGTAAATACATTTCATTCACCAGGTAGGGAAAGTTTTAAGTCATTATTTCTTCAAATAGGTTTTCAGTATCTTGCTCTCTCTCTTCTTCTGGCACTCCAATAATTCTGATGTTGGTATGCTTGAAGTTGTCCCAGAGGCTCCTTATACTATCTTCACATTTTTAGACTCTTTTTTCTTTTTGTTTTTCTGTTTGGGTGTTTTTTGCTTCCTCATATTTCAGATCTTTGATTTGATTCTTGTGGTCCTCTAGTCTACTGTTCGATTTCTGTATATTATTCTTTATTTCAGACAGTGCATACTTAATTTCTGACTGGTCCTTTTCCATTTTTTTTTTGGCATTCTCATTAAGATCTGTGAAGGTCTCACTAAGTTTCTCAGAGGTATCAATAAGTTTGTCGGCAGTTTGTAGAAGATTCTTGAGTAACCTTATAAAAGTGGTTTTGAATTCTATGTCCAGTCGTTTGCTTTCCTCCATTTCTTTCATTTGTGACATGTTTCTTTGTCTCTGCATTTTGGCTGCTTCCCCATGTTGATGGAGTGGCTTTGTGTGCTACTTGTTCTTTATGGCTCAGTAGCTCTGCCTCCACAATCACCTGAGGTGGACACTCTTGGTGCACCCCTTTGTGGGCTTGGTTCATAGTCTTATTGTAGTTAAGCCTTGATTGCTATTGGTACGCTGGGAGGAACTGACCTCTAGGCCAATAGACTGTAAGGATTAGCTGTGTCTATTAATGAAAGAACTGCTGTGCTGGAGACACCCCTATGTAGCAGGACTTGCTTCAGTGGGGTTTTGGTGCTCACCGAGTCTGCCTCTTTAGTGTGTCACTTATGTATGTGAGGAGTTGAAATCTGGTGTTGTCTCACACTGACCTCCAGGTACACTGGTTCCTGGACCTCCAATGAGGTGCAAGTCAGCTAGTGTCTGAGGCTACTCAGCAGGAGCTACAGGAAGCTCTGCAGGTCTCTCTTCTTGGAGTTTAGAAGTTTTGGATTTGATTTCTCCTCTTTGCTTGGAGTTTGGAAATTTTGAAGTTGTCTGACCCAGTTGCAATCTGTTAGGTTAAGCTGCCAGAGGGCAGGCCATTCATATGCAAAAGCTGCCCCACAGTTGGGTGGGTCTGTAAATTGGGCAGGGCGGGGTCTCAGGGAGTCTCTAGACTAGGGCTTGGCAAACAGCAATGGCTGCCAGTCAGCCCTCTCAGCCGAGTTTTTTTCTGTGTCCTGTGTCCCACACCCCAGTGCAGTAAACAATGATTCCTGTGTGCAACTCTGCGAGAGAGCCACCCTCCCTTTCCCACCCGGTGGCAGACAGTCCAGTTTCTCCCTGTATGAGTCTGGGTCCCCAGAATCTCACCAGAAACTGGAGTTCAGAGAATTGGGAACTTGTAACTCTCTCCCAATTGAAAAACAACAGCGCACACCAGCTTAATTCATGTGCATTTCCGTACCTCTGCCTTTTTGAGCCTCTGCATGTCCTACCTGGTCTGGATGCACATTTTTTCTTTCCTTCTAGTTGTAGAACTTCCACTCCGCCAGCTTTCCCGTGGTTCTGGGGGATAGTTGCTTTGTCTATTAGTTGTAGTTTTGGTGTGGTTGTGAGAGACAGTATGTACAGATGTATATTTTATGCCACCATCTTGCTTCTCTCAATAAAAGCTTTTTAATTCCATATCTGATTTAATATTTTAAGAAAATTAAAAGCCACTTGAAGCCAAGATAGAAATAAGGTAAATAGTTAAGCTTTGAAATACCATTTGGGTTATAAATGAACAAGGTGTATCCCTAAAACAGTTATCTCATCTGTGTTGTGTGTATCTGTATGTGTGTGTGTGTGTGTGTGTGTGTGTGTGTGTGTGTGTGTGTGTGTCTGCAGATAGCCATGCAGGCAAATCAACTCTGAAGGCACTAGAAAGAGAGAGGTTTTGAGAGTCACTAGACTGAATTGGCAGTAGGTGAGCAGGAGGGTGAGCTAGAAACCACATGGTACAAATTAATGTTCAGATGAAGAAACTGCCCTCAGAAGAGGGAAGAGGTGATTACTCCAAGACACGTCATGAAGTGCACACAAAACATGATTATAACCCCGACAAACTAAATCCCAGAAAAATGTTCTTGCTACTACTCCAAGGCCCTCAGGAGTCTCCTGTGCAGGACAATATTGACCGCACATTCTGACCCATTTTAGTCTCATTTCTTCCTCACTGGGGATCCTTTAAGACAGTGGTTCTCAACCTTTTTCATGCCATGACCCTTTGACACAGTTCCTCATGTTGTGGTGACCCCCAACCATAAATTGTTTTTGTTGCTACTTCATAACTATAATTTTGCTGCTGTTATGAATCATAATGTAAATATCTCTACAGCAGCGGTTCTCAACTTGTGGGTAGTAACCCACAGGTGAGAATTGCTTGCAGGGTCGTCTAAGACCATTGGAAAATACAGATGTTTATATTATGATTCATAACAGTAGCAAAATTACAGTTATGAAGTAGGAACGAAAATAATTTTATGGTTGGGGGTCACCACAACATGAGGAACTGCCTTAAAGGATCACTGCTTTAAGACATCTTCTCTCACTTCTCGTTAAGAACCTTCTTCTCATTCTTGCATTTCTCTGAAACACAGGACCTCCTCTCATCCTGGCCTCCTCTTCTCTGAGCCAATAGCCCTTACTCTGCCCAGAACTTCTATTGCAAGCAGCCATGACTATGGCAGAGGAAGAGGCCTGATCTGAGAACCGCATTGCGCCACCAGCTCTGGTGGGTCTTCAAGAGACCTTTCTGCCTGTCCACTGAAAGGGTCCAATCACAAAGCCTCTCCGTGTCCTTATTAAATGAAATGACGACGTTTGATGTTTCTTGCTTTGAACCCCTGCCTTGTGTTGTCAGAGGGAACGGGGCCTGCAAGAAGCCCCTTTTGTGACTGGGATGTCTGCCTGCTTTGCAAGCCCAAGGACCCTTTAACTAATGCCAACAGAACAGTTGAAAGCAAAGGCAGAGAGAAACAACATCAATAATAATAATAATAAATCAGTTCCTTCCAGTCCAGAGAAGCCAGCAGGAAGGGCACGTCAGCAACTTGCAGTGTGATGTATTGTGGGAAAGCAGCCGCCCACCCCGAACAACAGCATATATAGGTTATAAATATGAAACATGTTTCACTGACTGCTGCAAACACGGCCCGGCGAAACAGAATGGCAGAATTGCCCCATGTTCTACGTGTCTATTACTCATCGTAATTAAAAGTTGCTGGGATGCTGAGCTTCCCCTGTGTTGGTCTCCTTCAAGTATTCAACCGGTCAGGACTAGTTTACTGTGCTGTAATGGTGAGGTGGCCAAAAAAGATCAAGCTATGTTCGAAAATGCTGGGGAGACATGGAGGAAGATGTTCAGTTGGGAAGTCACAGTTAATTTATGTGGGGAAAGGCCCGGCTCCAGGGGAGAATAGCAGGTAATGTGGAGGCAGCAGCACAGCAGAAGGGGTCCCTAAGAGTGACAGCAAAGACCAGGAGAGTGGATCTCTAGGCTCGGCATTTAGAGACAGAGGCAGCCAGATGGGCAAAGGCAGAAATATGTCCAGGAGGTGTCAGAGCTGTGAAGCTTGATTCCAGAGCTGGCAGAAGAAAAGTGAAGGTTCAGAGAGAACAGGCAAGTGCCAAAGCCATGCTAAGGCATGGCAGGTTAAAGCTGCTAATTGTAGGAGGCTAAAGTAAGCTGCCATCTGCCCATGTAGTGCCCTATCTTTTTTAAACTAGAGAGGAAATCACCATCTCAGAGAGACATCGGCCTCCCTTGTTCCTTGCACCATTATTCACAAAAGCTAAGACATTGAAACAACCTAAGTGCCCATCAAGGAATGAGGGAATGAACTGATAAAGAAAACGGGATATGTACCCCATTAGATCCCATCTAATAAAGTGCTAATATGCTAATTAGACTGAACAGCCGAACAACCATCCGGATGACCTTCCAGATGAAGCCAAGGCTGTGAGGGTTGTCTGGGGCTGCAAGGGGCTGCAAGGTCTGGCCAGGACTGTGAGGGTCTGCGAGGTCCAGTCAGGGCTGTGAGGGTTGAACCCCTTGAATGAATTTCATGTATTGGGCCTCTAGTCTATATATATAAAAGCCAAGTGACTGGAAAGCCAGAACGACCAGAATGACCCAATAGATGAGTTGCTATGATTTACACTGTGACAGCCAACCAGCCCAATCGGGGCCCTGACTGGTCCCCCCTCCAAATATCCCACAGACCACCCCCCCTCCCCCGTAGCTGGCACAATCCTGACAGTACCGCCAGCCTCCTAGAAGTTAGCCTGGGCACCATGGCTGCTTCCCCTCCCTAGATTCTCAGCAAGGAAGGAAAGATATAAAAGCTGCCCTGCCAGGTAGCTTCTGACAACTGGTGCAAACATCAGTGGAATGGATCCAGATTCTGGGCCAGCAAAGGCATCCCATCACCTGCTTAGAGGGCTGGTCTGTTGGTGCCTGGCCAGTTCTCCAGAGATTGGACCTGCAGGACTATTGAGGGAGTGAGTGGCTGCTGCCAGACTGGTGGGTTGGTCAGGTGGGTTGGTCAGGATAGACACCAAGATGGCTTGGTCAACTGAGTGGCACTCCAGCTTTGGGAGCGAACTGACCATCAGAGAGCAGCTCCTGCATTGAATGTCTGCTCCCTAATGGTCAGTGCACATCATAGTGACTGGTCGACTGGTCGTTCAATCGCTTAGGCTTTTATATATATAGATAAGTTCTGGGGACCTAATGTATAGCATGGTGACTAGAGTTAACAATAATATATTCTTGAAAGTCACTATGAGAGGAAAGCTTTAACAACAACAAAATGGTAATTGTGTGAGCTGAGGGATGTGTTAACTAAACTGATTGTAATAAACTATCTATCTATCTATCTATCTATCTATCTATCTATCTATCCTAGAGACCCGATGTACAGTGGTGGGGGGCATGGCCTGAAGGGATCAGCCTGCTATGGGAGCACCACTCATCCTGGTCTGCCAAGTGGCTGTGGACCCACCCTCTGAGTGGATGCTCCCTGGTCCAGCATCTTCTGTGGAGCTGGAGCACTCACCTTTCCGGGGGACCTGGTCAGGGTCTGGCCCAGAGACAATAGCACTGAGAGTTGGTGGAGTTGGTCTCAGTCGTGTGGCAGTCATGAACCTTCCTCCCAACCTCTGGGTCAGCTATGCGAGTCCGGCAGGTAGTACAGTGTGCCTTGAGGGTATCCAGAGGAGGTGACAGGGAGTGAGGAGCAAGGAGGTGATGATTGCAGTCTGGGTTTCAACCTGTTGGCCCAGGGTTCACAGCAGGAGCAGCAGCTCATCCTGATCAGCTGAATGGTACTCCCACTGTGGTAGCACATTGACCACCAGGGGGCAGCTCCTGCATTGAGCGCCGCCTCCTGGTGGTCAGTGTGTGTCATAGCAACCTTTTGACCAGTTATTCTAGCTGTTCCGCTGTTTGGTTGCTGGGCTTTTATTATATAGGATAATTTTTCATTGTCACTGAAGACATCTTTGCCAATGGAGAGACCTGGACCGAGAGTTTCCTTTGTTTAAAGTTTTTAACAGCAAATTCAATTTCTTCAGATATATATAGACTCTTATTGGGTCATGTATTCTATAACTGTTGTCTGAGTTTTTACTTCATAATTTTTTATTGAAATCTAAGTATTTTTTGTAGAACAGTAGAGACTAAAATAAATGTATTTTTTGTTAGAAGCATATATGCATTTTCCATTATTATGCTATTACTGGTGGTCAAAGAATGGGTAAATTATATAATGAATATTTTGCTGGTGAGGCAAGTCTACAGGCCATAGGAATTAACATTATTATAAAAAAATAAAACCATATTGCTCTACCCATTTGATCAGTTTGTTAAGCATCATACAATGCACCAAAGGGTTGCTGGTTTAATTCCTGGTCAGGGCACCTGCTCAGGTTGCGGGCTCTCTCCCCAGGAGGAGTGCAGGAGGCACTGATCGGTATTTCTCTCTAAGATCAAGGTTTCTCTCTTTTCCTTTTCCTTCCTCTCTCTATAATATCAATAAAAACATATTTTTTAAAAAATAAATAAAACCATCTTTTGTACCATTCCATTTGGAACCCCTGCCACAAAGAGAGAGGCAATTTTTACTCATGCCCTGGAGCTCACGGGGAGCAGCTGATTGTGGACTAGGGCCAGAGGGTTCTGGTGGTGAAGAAATGGCAAGACACTTTAATCATTTAGCTCCGGGTGTCTTGGAATATGTCTACAGAGCCCGGTCATTTCTGTAGAGGATTCTGGATCCCATCCACCCTGCTTGTCAGAGGCTTCTGTGTCAACAGCCGAAATTGATGTGTGTCTAATTTTAACTCAAGTGGAGCAGACATTTATTTTGGAAAGACAGGAATCCTTTTGCATGGTTGCAATTGCCTGTGGGCTGGGTCAGAGCTGAAATTTTGAGTCATCTTCCTTCTATGAAAGATTTTATTGAATTTTTACCTGCCCATAATAAGATCTCTTCCTCTAATTTTCTAAAGGACAGTCAGGAGAATTTATTTTTAACTCCCCAAGATGCCTTGTCTGTTGCACACTTCCTGGAGTACATCAGCTTTAGCTTACATATATATCTAAAGGAATGTTCGGTCATTAACCTTTTATGGCATTTTGGGGACCACATTTCCCCTCATCCTCCAGGGTACAGCAGCTGTGATGAGAGAAGAATCACCGAACTGAGAGTTAGATAGACCAGAAATCCATTCCCGGGTCATTCACTTATTAGCAGCATAACCTAAGGCACCTCAGACATGAGACCTGCTAAGAACCTCCATTTATTCTTTTATAAAATATATATTTATATAAAATAATATTGCTTTTCTTGACTCCATAAATATGCCTGGAGCTTATGTCATTCATCTTAATACCTAAACCTTTCAAGACATATGTAAGTTATTATACTTTGAATCTCTAAGGCCTGATTCCACAATCATTCTTCATATCTTTTTATAGCGCTTTAAAGATGGAATCGAGCACAAAAAAAGAAAGAGAAAGGAAATTTTCCAAGAATGCCTTCAAGTCAGGACTGCTTCTATTTGGAAGCTAGTGATATTAACCACCCTAAGTCGAATAGAAATTCTCTTAGTAAGGAGCTGGTGGCATCTACCTTCCAGCAGGATGAGTCCAGATTGATGTGTGTGTGTGTGTGTGTTTCATGACTGTGTGAGCATGTGTTCTTCTCATGACCAGATGCTATTACAGAGGTATTTACAGTGTCATAGGGAAACTTCATTCTGAGTAGCATTTCATTCAAGTTAAGGAACATCTACTGGAGTCTTCTCTATGCCTGAGCATATGGGATGTGCTGCTGGAATAACTACTAGAATGGTCCCTCCTCTCAAGTTGACAGTGCATTCTGGGTATATGACATAAACACAAGAAATAATCAGAAAATAACAATAGATAGTGTATAATAAAATCTAAGTAGAATGCAACCCAAGTAAGGTAGAAAAAGAGCAACGGGCTGTCTAAAATGCAACCCAGGATCCACCAGGCTTGTAAACTGAAAAAGATTAGTTTCTTTTTTTGGACTTCTTTCTTTAATCTTCTAAATGAGGAGTGGTAAAGCGTAGCAGGTAGGTGTGAACCATGGGCCCAGGCAGGCCTAGAGCCTCTCTCTGTGACTAACTCATAAGTGTATTTGGTGAATTAGATAAAGACATCTTTCCCTCCAGAAAGGGCTTATTGTTGGCTTGTGAGGATGAGTTAAATACCAGACTCCACTTGGCTCCTTGCCGTACACTTTTGTACCATACTTAAACTGGACAACCAGATATGGCAACCTTTGATCCATCCTAGCTCTCTTATGAACTTGATCTCTGATCTTTAACAAATTACTTGGCATCCCTTTAGCTTTCTTGTATAGTAGCAGTAACAATAACAGTATTTATATACTAGTATTGTTTTGAAGATTAAGTAAAATAACAGATGCAAAGTTCTAGGTATATGCTAAGCATTCAATGTAGGTTATCAGTAAGAGCATCCAGATAATTTAGAAAATGTCAAAATATATTGAACAAAGACCGCATATTTAAGATCTGAGAAGAAGAGGGGATCTCCATGAACTATAGATGGCTTTGTGGAGAAAATGTGCCATCAGTAGACCTTGAGGAATGAGGGAGTTCAGATGAGCACCTATCTGGGTATTAGAATTCTTTCAGAGGATGTGACCACCAGTTGACCTGAGAGCTGGACCTGGGCAATTGGAGGCTCCTCACCTCCTTCCCTGTCCTAGAAGTTGTAGTCAATTATTCCATATGCCTTCCCTCAACTAGAACCTTCCCCAAGGACTCAGACTCGAGAGAGCAATGTGTTGCTAAGACCGCCTTGTTGGTCTAACTAACTGAACTCTGTTAAAGCCTCTATGTAAACTTTGAAGATTCTGGCAAGTGGGTGCAGTGATTATCTCTTGGTTCCCAGGACAAGCCTCATAAGTGAGTTCCCTTGCTTATTAAAACTACCACCTACCCATATGGAGTGGCCTGCTTCTTTCCTCTCCTTTTGTATATGAGAGCCAGTTTGGGAACCAAGAATTGGCAAGATAGTCAGGACATCAAAGAACTAGGTCTTGGAAAGAAGCATTAAGGGGGAAATCCCAAGTTGGCAATGACCTCTGTAAATTGGATGCTTGTGGACTACCACATGAGTACAGGGATGTCCTGAGAACATTTGCTGGTTTTGTGCATTTGTGTAGGAAACTGCAGCAAATAAAGGAAATAAATGGCCATTCAGTGGGCTGGCCTCTGTCGTGGAAAGTTCAGCTGTCACTGAAGCCCAGCTATAGCTGAAGCTCAAGTTAGAAAGTTGGAAGAAGAGATAAGGTTAGACAAAGACAGGCAGTTAGCTTTGGGGCAATTACGTGGCAAGCAGGGTAAGCTGGAGATCTCACCATGCCATTTTGCAAAGCTAGAAGTGTGTAACCTGCTGCAGAATAAGGTTCAAGCACTTGTGACAAAGCCTGACTGGGACACTAAGAGGAGGAATCCCTAAGAAAATGGAAAGTGAAGAGGAGAACATTGTGCTGATTGACCTCCTTGTGCCATTTGACCCCTAATAAAAAAGAAAGTAAAAGCTACCACAACCCTAGCCAGTGAGCCAGCCCTCAGTTCAAGAAACGGTCATGATGAGAGAATACACTCCCTCTGAGCTTCTTGATGTAGCTGCCAAAGTCTAGCAAAGCCAGGGACAGTAGCCAGGAGTTGTTAGTGAGGCTATTGGATATGAAGCGGTGGTGGGGGCTGGGGGGAAGGGGGAGTGGCACTTCTCTGACTGGACAGTGCCTGCATACACTCAGGTGGTCAAGGACCTCACTCCTTTATGGACTGGATTACTCTAGCTGCAGGACGGCTTGACTCAATGAGCGGGATTTCCCTGGGCACATGAGACAATGGAAGTCTATAGAGGAAGTGCAACAACTCCCTAGGGGGCTGGGAATGAGGCCATTTATGGCCCCGACTTCGCAGGCCCCGATCAAGCCACAGTCAATGTAGCAATGAAAGCCAAGATACTCAGTCTGCCCCCAACCCTAGTATGGGATGGTGATATCCATGTTGAGCCCAGTCATAAAACAAGGCATTTACGATCTTGAGGAATCAATTGCTGATCTGCCCTGGTAATCCCCAGCTTTCTGGCCTCCTTGACACAATGATGATAATGATCAAAAGTCCTTTTGACACCGCATGTTGGCTGCTTTCTCTACTAAGAATATGAAGATTTTATCTCTTCAACACCAGAGAGCGTATTAGGCATTGATATCCTGCAAGGTCAAATTCTGCAAACCTCTGTCAGTGAATTCTCCCTCCTGGTTAGTTATGGAACCATTGCTGAGGGGAAATGCTAACTGGAAGCCAATAAGCTGACACCCCCCACCCTCCCCAATAAGGGTGGTTAACTGCCAAACAATATAAATTGCCTGAGGGCATAAGAAAATGGGAGAAACTATCCAGGAACTGCACCAGGTGGGTACTATATGCCCTGCTCATAGTGCTTTCAATAATCTGTATGACTCACGGCCATTGACCATAAACTGCCGAGGGTTGAACTAAGTACTGTACTCCATCCGTGCGACTGTGCCCAACATTGCCACCATCTTAGATATGATGGCCTCAATCCTAGGAGTCTACCATACTGTACTGGACTTAGCAAATGCTTTTTTTCAGCATACCCTTGATTGTTGCGTCACAGGTTTAATTCTGGCCTAACCCAAAAATTTTCTTGTTTCTGTGTAAACCAGTCCACCACCATTAGGGAGTCCAAGAAGCTGTGGATGGATTCCTTCCTCTCATAGACTGTGACCAGGGGGGTCACATTTCAAAGATCATGGTGTGCAAGACTGGGCAAAAGAAAATGACATTGAAGGGAGGTTCTATCTTCCCTATAACCTGTAAGGAACAGGATTGATAGAAAGAAAAACTAGAATATTAAAGCAGCAGATTAAATGACTCATGGGTAAACTATTTGTCAGGTGAACTAAAGTACTGCCCAGGATTTGAATGATCAACCAGTAGGATTTGTTGTCCTACATGCTAGTCTGGGCACCCCTGTTGGGACATCCAACACTGCATAGGTATGCAAGTCACAAGAGACAGCTAGCCATTGTTCTGACTCTCCCCATGGATCAAAATGCTATGCTGCTGAGAACACTGAGCCCCATCAATCCTGGGAGTGGTGTCATCTAGTGCAGTGGTCAGCAAATTGCGGCTCGAGAGCCATATGCAGCTCTTTGGCCCTTTGAGTGTGGCTCTTCCACAAAATGCCATGGCCTGGGCGAGTCTCTTTTGAAGAAGTGGCGTTAGAAGAAGTTTAAGTTTAAAAAATTTGACTCTCAAAATAAAGTTCAATCATTGTACTGTTGATATTTGGCTCTGTTGACTAATGAGTTTGCCGACCACTGATCTAGTGGAATTTGCAATGGGATGAGGGATAATGACTCAGTCTCCACTGGGACCTCATTTCCCTGCTGCCATCCACACCTGCTGAACTGCACTCACTACTGGAATGGAACATGTGCTATTGAAGAGGGAGAAAGAGGGGAGTACTGTTCCAGCATATCTGCCCCAGCCCATCTCTTCCTGCCAGTGCTGCCTCCCTACCTAACAAGTATAGTATGCACAGCCAGATCAAATTGCTAAAGCTACCAACCTCCTTTACTCAAGGCCAGGTGAGCACATTCTGCTTTTCAGTGGTACAATCATTTGGCCACTGTCTTTGTTCTCTCCACTGTTATAGAGGACTTTCTGGTACATGCAGAAAAGATCTTTAGAAAGATCTTCCTAAATTCACCCAGCAAGTGGTACCAGGTAGCCAACAAAGCCCGTCTTTATTAAACACAGACATGTCTCTATGAATAAAAGCTTTCCTCTAAAATAGAATGGCCTGGGGCATCATGGCCTGCCTCCCAAGGAGGAACCTGTGCCATTATCCAAACAGAATGTTGCATGTCTGCTAATGTATCATCTTTATTAAGTCACCCAAAGACACAAGTGAACACCCTGAAAAATCCAGCCTTGAGTAGGGATGGAGAATTTAATAAATCAGTCATTCAGATCATGGAGCTCTTGGTGGGAAAAAATGTACTTATTTTGGGGATCACTATCTTGATCTGTGTTTTCTTTAGCAGCTGCTTCTGGGGCAACCAGATAGCTGCCAAAGGAGCCACATCTCCACTAGTGAAATCCCTGCTGACACATTGCATATATGAGGAAGGCAGGTAAGATGGTAAGAACTGATTGTAGGGGGGTTAAGTGTTGGAAGAGGTCATGGAGAGTCACAGGTTGAATCCAGACAATCAGAAGCTTTTCATGTGCTTTTCTGCGTGTTGGGAATATATGCTCCCCACCCCCCCACCCCAACCCCTGCCCACCCCCTACCTGTTTCATAGCCAGAACCATTTCAAGGATGCAACCAAGAGGTAGCAATGTGTTATTGAGATCATCTAGATGGTTTACATGATTAAGGTCCATTAAGGCCTCTACATCAATTTTGCAGATTTTGGTGGTGGGTGTGCCAATCTACTCATCTTGCAGACACCAAAAGAAGCCTTATTGATAAGTTTCATCATTTATTAAATCTGCCCTCTCCCAGTCTGGAGTCACCTGTGCCTTTCTTCTTATATCTCTCTTGGCCCTCCATATATGGGGCCAGTTTGCAAATCAACACTGGATGGGATACCATTCCAGGTACAAGAAATTTCCAGGGTAAGTAAAGCATGTGAAGAGCAAGTGAGCAGATTTTCTCTTTTGGACTACAAACCTCCTGTTAGGAGAGCCAAGAGGAAGGCGTCAGTATTCTGATGCCTCAGGGAATACTGAGGTGTGAAAAAAATTATGAGGGGGCATGTTGTTAAAGAGATTCTGTAGGTGTTAAGAGTTGCCGTTCTGTCTCCATGTTATAGAGAAGTGCAATGTAAGATTAGCCCTTAAGTTCTCAGGCAAACATCTGTGTTCTTCCAGAAAAAAAAATATCACCTAGAATGCAAATGTGCTCTCTGATTTTCTAATGAGATGGTTGATGTCACTCTGTTCTCACCCCTTTGTAGGGGGCCTGCCTTTTCTTTCTGGCAGCTCTTAGGAATTTCTCTGCTCTTGACTTTCTGAAAATTTACAGCTATCTGTCCAGGTTTTTGTAGTTTGTAATTCTTTTTAGTTTTTCAGATTCTTACAACCCAAAGATGCAGGGTTTCTTTCTTTCCCTTCCTCATTCCCTTCTTTCCTTCCTTAGTCAGGAGTTATTTTATTTCTTTAAATGTTGCCTCTTCTCCCATTTTTTTTTCTGATAGTTGATTCTGGAACTCAGATGGATTTGGAATTCTGGTTCAACTTTCCATTATCTCTTAATATCTATCTCATTTTCTATCTTCTCTTCTCTCTGTGTGAATTCAATTTAATATTTAGCTTTCTGGTTACCCTTTACCTATTTTTTGGTGTTGAACATTATAGTTTTCATTTTAAATTCTTTGGTTCTGCCTGACCACTGTGGCTCAGAAGTTGAGTGTTGATCTATGAACCATGAGGTCACAGTTCAATTCCAGGTCAGGGCACATGCTTGGGTTGCAGGCTTGATGCCCAGTGCGGGGCATGCAGGAGTCAGTCAGTCAATGATTCTTTCTACTCATTCTCTCTCCCTCTCCCTTTCTCTATGAAATAAATCATCCTATATAATAAAAGGCTAATATGCAAATCGACTGAATGGCAGAATGACTTGTTGCTATGATGTGCACTGACCACTAGGGGACAGATGCTCAACACAGGAGCTGCCCCTGGTGGTCAGTGCCAGTCAGAAGCTGGGCTCACAGCTGATGAGCACAGCAGTGGTGGCGGGAGCCTCTCCCTCTTCTGCGGGAGCAAGCCTAAGCCATCAGTCAGACATCTCCTGAGGGCTCCCAGACTATGACAGGGTACAGACCAGGCTGAGAGGGCCTCCCACACCCAACCCAAGTGCATGAATTTCATGCACCGGGACTCGTGTGTGTGTGTGTGTGTGTGTGTGTGTGTGTGTGTGTTTGTGTGTATTTCTTTGTCATAGTTGCCTACTCTTGTTTCATAATCTCCTATCTTTCATAGCCTTTTTTCAGGAATATGATAATCTCATTAAAGATAATTAAATATATTATTTTAAAAGCTTTGCAGATTACTCAGTTATCTGTTTTCTGTGATTGTATTAGCTTTCCTCCAGTTATTGGTGTTGGTTAAATGCTTATCTTCAAGAGAATTTTCCATATGGCTTTCTCACACACATTTTCATTGTCCCTGAGAGTCTCCTTGTCCTCATTGTCACCATGACAGTAGCTTCTCCCAGCAATCTATATTTCTCTTTGAGAGATGTTTTTATTGTTTTTTGAATATGACTTTATAGTAATTGATTTCTTTCTTATATATGAGATGATTTGGTGCAAGGTGCAGAAATTTTTATAAAGTGCCCAGTCCACTTTCTTAAAATCAGAAATACAGAACTATCCATTTCTAAGATCTCCTGTAGGTCTAAAATTCTATAATTCTTTAAGTTTCCTTAGATATATAACTATCTGTTAAATAAATCATAGGCTTTCAGTTTCCTCTTTGTTTTTCATTTATTAAGAAGTTTGAATCTGCGGAGCAAAATAAAATATCACAAGGCACTGAATTTTTTGTTTGTTTGTGTTTAGCCTTACTTGCTAAATATTTCAAAACAAAACTAAATTTTTCCATATAGTCTACAACTGTACTATCCAATGTGATAGCAACTAGCTACATGTGGCTATTTAAATTTAACTTAATTAAAATAAAATAAAAGTGAAAATTCAACACTTGTCACATTTCAAATGCTCAATAGCCACACATAAATAGTGGTTGCTATCTAGGACAGTACAAATATAGAACATTTTCATCATCACAGAAATTTCTGTTGGACAGCACACTTATTTAGATCTGTGAGATTCCAGGGATATAAACAGAATTTGTCCTTACAAATGTATGTATTTACATGTGGGTGTGTAATTTCACATATACTGCTGAGTTTCTTTCGTGAACAATATTGAATATGACTAGCAAGCTACCAAAATAGAATTCTGTAATATTGAATATATTTATTTAAATCCTCTAGCTAAAATCTAATACATATGAATAGTCTATGTGTTTTTCATTGGTAGAATTCCAATTGGACTGGTCCCAATTCTACCGTGATATATGCTTTGAATTTCTCTGTCCTGATAGATCAGAAAGCAGGATTGATCAGAGTAATGTAAAAGACTTACAAATTGTATTCCATCTTTTGAGACTAGAAGTAACAATTATATCCATTATTCATTTTTTGTCTGAATAAGAAAACCACTTTCATAAAGATAATGCCTTTTATCGCTGGGGCTGCCATGACAAAACACCAGTCTTTAAGCCACAGAAATTTATTTCCTCGCAGTCCCTGAGGTTGGAAGTCAAAGATCAAGGTCCTGGCAGGGTGGTTTCCTCTGAGACCTCTCTCTTTGGCGTGCAAATGGCCACTCTCTCAATGGCTCTTCACATTTTTTTTTCTGTGTGCATGCATCCTGGTGTCTCTTCAGCATGTCCAAATTTCCTCTTCTTCTTAGGCAGCGGTCATATTAAATTATGACTCATTTTAACTTAACCATCTATTTAAAGGCCCCATCTCCAAACACAGTGACATGCCAAGGTACTGAGGTTTAGACTTTCAACGTATGGACTTTGGGGGAATAGAATTCAATCCACAATAAATAATATTCATAGAATTAAAGAAAATTATACTCAACCTCTGATGTATTAGGAGGCTGGAAATTCTCCTTGTAAATTGAATTCTTTGTATGCTTGGAGGACAAGATGAGAGTTCCAGTGGTTTCATCATGTTATTTCTTTGTAATGGAAGTTTGCTGGGTATCGGTACTTGTTTCCCCTCATTCATGAGGAGGCATTATAGCCTGGAAGTAAATATTTCTTCTAAAATCATGGAGAAATTTGAGAGTCATTTTGGGATTACCACTCAACTTCTTGAAATCTTGGGGTCTTCCACTATAAAAGGAAAATAATCAGAATTGCCTTATTATGCAGTTTTCAGAGTTCGTACCTGTGCGACTACCTAACATCAATCTTATTTCATAATCCAGCATCTGTAAATATCTAGTGGAAAGTGAGGAGACCGAATCTATACTGCCTTACAGAAAACACATATTTAAAACAATCATCTAGCTGGTTTGGCTCAGTGGATAGAGTACTGGTCTGTGAACTGAAGGGTCCCGGGTTTGATTCCAGTCAAGGGCACATGCCTGGGTTGTGGCTAGATCTCCAGTCAGGGGCATGAATGAAAAAGCTGATCAATGATTCTCTTTCATCATTGATGTTTCTATCTCTCTCTCCCTCTCCCTTCTTCTCTGAAATCAATAAAAATGTTTTTTAAAATAATCTAGAATATTTTATTCCCATTTCTAATAAAATTAAAGTGTTCCATCCATGTAATAAGATCTATGTAATTACATATGCCAGTTATATGAACTTTAGCTTACTAAGGTTTAATGAATACTTGGGAAAATGAGGCTGAAATATATAGAAGATATTTTTTGTAATATATTTTATTGATTTTTCACAGAGAGGAAGGGAGAGGGATAGAAAGTCAGAAAAATCCATGAGAAAGAGACATGGATCAGCCTCCTCCTGCACGCCCCCTACTGGGGATGTGCCTGCAACCAATGTACGTGCCCTTGACCGGAATTGAACCTGGGACCTTTCAGTCCACAGGCCAATGCTCTATCCACTGAGCCAAACCGGTTTCGGCTAGAAGACATTTTTATTTCCCCCAGAAAATTGGTGGTGATCCCTGTGCAAAATTCTTGGGTGAGCTGATATGGGCTTGGGGAGGTATCTAGTTTTAAATGAACATGATTCCTGCCAGTTTTCTCTTGGAGACTCCCTGCGCTCTTACAATCCACCTGGGAGTGGCCTAGAGGAATTTGCTCCATTATATGCTTTCTCAATTAATTATATGGGACTCCGAGAAATAACGGAGGAAAGAACACAAACAGTTCTGAATTGGAAGGAAACATAATGCAATCTCCTACCTAATGGAAGTACTCTTCCTCCTGCACTTTCATCACTCCACTGAATCTCAAGCTCCCCATCTGACAAGATACCTTTCCCTTGTAAGGTCTAATTGTTAAGAATTCCTACCATATATTGAGAAAAAAATAGCTCCTGATCCTGAAAGCAATTGCAGCACCTCCTAGTCCAATCTTCAGAACAAACTCATTGATTTAATGACAGCATCCACATTCCACTGGCAGTGGTTTTAAAATGCTCTGAAGACCATCCCTGCAGTTCCAAGTTTGCCCGTTGTGAATTGAGTCATTAAAGGTATGTGGGTGAGTGGCTGATGCCAACCTCATGGAGAGTTGGCTGAATGATTAATGGCCTTGGCTTCTGATTTTAGAGGTTCCCATTAATTACAAGGGATTGAGCTTTTTCATGAAGTCTCTGTTACACCATCTCCTGCCACCTTCTCACTTCCCTTTAAAGTGGGTTAGATGAGTATTTTTTTAAGTTTAGAGTGTGGAAACCATTTCTTGTCATTTCCTTCTGAAAACTTCTGGAACAGATCTCTCTAAACACATTTCTTAATCTTATAATACCTGAACAGTTCTGGAACAAGGAGAAAACTGGTAAAAATGCCAGTGAGGATACTTCTGTAGCCCATGAGTTTACTATGGGCAATTTTAGGGATAGCATTTATAAAAATCGTAAGGATCTAAGAACATCAGTATCACTAGAACCATTGAAATGTTGAAGAAGTGTATATTTGTCACACTGACTCTTTATCATGGGTCAATAAAGACTTATATGAGAGCATGGTGGAGTAGAACCAACCCCCCAAATATGGGGCATGAAATCTGGGTTCAACTTCCGACTCTGAAATGGACTAATTGTGTTGCTCATAACTTTTATTGGCCTCAGTTTTCTCAACAGAAATAAGAAATAGGAGATATAGATAAGGTTATGTAAAGGACATGGAAAAATCTATAGTCAAATTTTTATTTAAATCTCACTTTTTGTCTAGATACCCTTTTTGACTCCTGGATTTTAGTCACCCTGTACAAAATTGTGGTTGTCCTCTTAGATAAACCTTTAAGCCAACAGCAAACTGACTAATAGGACTGGAAAGTAGCATCAGGAGGAGATAGATTTGGAGTCATACATTTCTGGGTTTTAATTGTAGTATTACCCATGTAATCTTAAATAAATTACTTCACTTAATGCAACTTATTTCATAGGGTTATTATAAGGTTGGAAATGATGCAGTGCCTGGCACCTGGCATGTACTCTGAATATTGTGAACACAAACACTGCTCTCCCTGTTTCCATCATTCCCTTTGTTCCTTTCTTTATGTCATAAAAGTCATTCAACCTCCAACTCGCCAACATAGAGCATGTGCTGGGAAATGGAGGAAGTAGTGTAAGTCGTAGATTTGGCTGGGTTCAGAGAGTCAGCAGGACAGGAAAACAACGTACTATAATCTTGCCCATCTCTTAAAGGATAAGAATTCTGCGAGGAATTTTTTCTCTTTCAATCACAGACCCCTGGTGGGTCCTCCCTACACAAATAATGGAGGAAGAAAGGGCAAAGGAAAAAATCCTTGATCTTAAAATTTTCTCTCCTATAGTATCTCATTTCCCAGGCCAGAATACCACGCTAAAAATAAACAGTCTCTGAGCTGCTTGGGAAAAATGCTTTAAAGTTGCATTCTTTGACTTGTAATTCATATAGAAAATGAGAAAATTTCAGATTCTGTTTCCATGTAACCACACCGAGGGCTCCTTTATTCTCAAAATAAACCTACTTGGAATCTAGTATTTATATCATATAGGTGGGTCATAAATACTCAAACTCATTCCTAACAATCTAACAAACCAAGGTCAAGTTGGTCCTCATGACTATTATTCTCAGGGCTCATTGCAGTGGACTGGGTGAGGTCCTAATTTGGGATGCACCTGGAAGACTCAGGGCACCTTGAAGGTTCAAGGTCAGGTGAAGAGCTCTGCAGGGTAAATTCAGAGACATGGATGCTAGTCCAGACTACACTATGACTTGTTTGGAACCTTGAAAATATTCTTTGAGTTGAAGGACTAGATTCCTCCCCTTTAAAAAGAAGATAACCATCATTATATACAAACTATGATGAAGATTCATGCAGATTAGGAGTGATTATAGGTGTGAAAGTGTTGTATAAAAACAAAATGCTATTATTATCCTTAATAATAGTCTTCTAAAGTCTTTTCATAACTGTTCTGGGCTCTAATCTATGGTACTACTTCATAATGAGGCCTTTTGGGAATTTCACAACCATATTTCCTTTGATGCCATTCAAATTAGACCAGAATCATAGTATTAGAGAGTGTTAAAGCTGGAACAGACCGTAATACATCTAGTGCAACCGTCTCATTTTTCAGATGCAGGAAAGGAGTCCTAGAGAAACAAAGGAATTTGCCTAAGGTCACCAGCTACACAGTGGAAGTGTTGATGCAGGAAACCATCAGCGCTACACTCTGCACACGAAATGTTACTCTTATATAGAGAGTACATAAACCAAACCCACATCTCCCTTCATCACTGCCACACCTATAGCTTGATCCCTCTCATTTCTTATCTGAAGTCTCTTAATAGAACCTCCTCCTTTCAATTTGCCAGTGCAATCTCATTGTACTTCCTGCCACAGTGAGTTTTCTCAAGTACAGATCTGGTCCTAATGTATACACACACTACAACACACTCACCATTTAAATACTTCAATGCTTCTCCATTATCTCCAATATAAAGTTAAACTTTCTTACAAACAGGAAAGAAAATATTCCAGGCTTAACCCTTCTAACACTTACCTCCCAGCTCCCTTTCACATGGACTTACCTTGCGGACCTCCTGACTTACCTACTCTTTGGCAAGTTCTTTATGCTTTCTCATTCCCCTCTACTTTGAGAATGGTCTTCTCTCTACCCAAAGCCTGGTTTTGCTCATACCTAATATGGTAAACCCCTCCTAATCACTATCATGTAATATTTCCCTCCTTCCCATGCCCTTAGCTATAGGTGCTTTAGTCTCACCCCAGACACACCTTTGTTATAACTTTCTCAGACCTTGTGCCAAAACAGGGCTCTATATTCAGAAATGTGCTGGCACAATTAGTTACACAGTGGTACCTCGAGATACGAGTTTAATTAGTTCCGTAACCTTGAGGCATGGGAAACTGTGAGACGCTCGAGTCTCAGTAAAACTGGTGGGTCATGTGCAGCCGGCTGATCCGCACGATTACTCCTATCTCAAATGTTGCTCGTATTTCAAAGCAAAAATCGCTCCCTCGATGGCTCGTATCTCAAAAATTTCGTGTGTTAGAGCACTTGTATCTCGAGGTACCACTGTATTTGTCTTAAAATATACCAAAGAAAAGTCACTACCATATCACTTCTGCTGCATTCAAACAATTCCACTGTCCTCTCTCCTCTTCTCTTTTTTCCTCCCCTCTCTCTCGCTTCCTCCTGATCCTCTCCCCCAGGTGGCAACTCAGGGGAATATGTAGGAGGGATGAGGAGTAATGCTCCAGGCCACTCAGAAGGAACTGTTTCATGGTCTCCAGTAACTCCATTCATCCCAGACTAAGTGAAGTGCATAAAATGTCCTAAAGCACCATTACGAGAGGTTATACAAACCTATGAAGCAGGTGGAGATCAATGTTATCGTAGTTACCTCTCAGATAGGAGCACTGAGGCTAAGAGGGTTTAAGTTACATGTCCAGTCAGAAATGCTGGGATTAAAAGCCAAGGACTTGACTGGCCATTCTCTGATCACTGAGGCCAAAGTTCTGCTATAGATGGCGAGGCCTGAGCACCGGTTCTGATCATTTTCTGATCAATGATTTGATGAGAAAGGGATCCTCTACCTTAAATAGCACAGGATGGTTGAACACCTGACCTGTGGACACTGGACAGTTGAAATTGACATCAGTTTATTAATAATAAACACTATCGGGGCGGGCAGGAAAGAGGACACTGCACACCATGTTAGGCCACATGGGAATTGCATAAGAGTGTATAAGCAGAAGCCAGAGTCATGGTAATAAGAGGGTGAGGTGGCACCTGGTTCTCACAGGAGAATGTGATAGGCTTCTCTGTAGGCTGTCTGGGTGGTGACACCATCAGGCAGAGGACTGAAAGTGGTGTCGCCTGCCCAGCTGCTAGAACTTGGCTGGGGGACATTGCTGGAGAGAGCAGAGGATCTCACAATGAGGCCTTCACAGCCCTGTGGGCCTCAGAGGTGTCAAAGCACATGACAGTTAGGTTTTGCAGTGCCCTTTCCCTGCGCTCACTGCGGCTGCTCCACAGAAAATGCTCCTCTTTGCTGCCACTTTCATTAGGGCTCCCACCAAGATTTTTCTCTCTCACACAAATGACTGCTCATAAAAGAATCCTGTCAAGGAGCAGGCCTGTCCCTTGATGGCCCAGTAGATAAGGAGGCCTGATGTTAATTTATTCGCTAATGAATAACATGCGAAAGTCTTGGTTTGATAAGTACTCCACTTACACCAAGGTCTTTCATTCGCATGCAGCTTTGTAAAAATGGACATCCCTGTAGAAACTAATTGAATCTTGTTGGTGTCTGGGATAATGAACAATGTCAGCGCACTTCAGAGATGAAAGGCCCACACCAAAGGGAAGTGGCAGCAGAAGAGATTAGCTGTGCTTACTGGAGACCTGGGCTGGAGCAGGAGGTCACTCTGGCCTCCCGTGGCTATACCATGTTCCCCACTGCAGGCGTCATGATAACCAGCACCACCCTCTAGTTTTTCCTTTTTTTAAAGTCTATGGTTTGAATCTCAAGGTTTCACTGAAAGCACCTGATTTCTAAGAGTGCTTCTCTGGAATAGCCTTCTCAACGGCTCACAGGACTAAAAATTATAGCTTGATTTCCAAACAAGTTTGCAGTTATTAGTAGGTTTATGTAATGGCGCCTGCTCCAAACTACTTAATGATGACCAGGGGTGTGACCAGTTGGGCTAGAAGTATGAGATGTCTGCGTCTTCTCTCCCTACAGGTGTTGCCTCTGCATTAAATATTGCAAAGAATAAGGTCATTGTAGTGGCCCCGTTACCTGGCACCTGGACACATGTGGTCTCTGTTTCTGTTTCTGTTACTCTGTGATGGGTAAATGAAATTTTGGACTTATGCAGCAATAGGAAAGGGCAGGCCTAAGGAAATGGTGGTGTAATGTCCAATAAGTGCTTCTCACCCTTGGCATGCGAATGACCTATGCATTTTCTTCTGTTCTCCTTTGCTGTTTGTTTTAAATACAAGTACCTAGTGCCCCTCCTATTTCTTCTGCATCACAATTTCCAAAACAGAGGCTATGTAACTGATTTCACATGTAATTTACATGTTATTTTCATGAACATCCAGGGGTGAGAACTCCTCATACCTTTTGCATAGGAAGGATTTGGCAAAGGCTACACATCCAGGAACCAGGAAGAGAGCACAGATCAGGGAACCAGGAGGAAAGCAAATGGGGCCAGAAGAGAGAAAGCAAAGGTGGTCGTTAGCATCACCAGAAAAGAAAATGAAACCCCAAGTAAAGCAATTAAAAAATGAGGGAGACAGATAAGCCTGATCTAGATGAGAGTATGTGTATGACCTTTACTCTGTATAAGGCCTGTTTTCCCTTTGTGTTGGTTTTATATTCTACATTGTGATGGAGCTAGAGCTCACACATATCAATTTGGAGTTGTTGCTCGAATGTAGTGTGGCGATTCTGATTCTGAGGAAGCCTGTGGGGTGAAAGCAGAGATGAGATGGAGTTTGTCACAATAAGTTCTCCAGGGTGACGCATAGATTCCAAATAAAATAAATTTAAGCATTAAAAAATGCTTATAAAAATATGTGTAAATATATTCATCCTGCAAAGTATTCTCAATACAATTACTTTTATTAATTAATAAATTATAACAAAATATTACTAGGGGGATGCAAAGTAATAAATATTACTTCATTTCCCTCAGTGAATTGAACATCTGGCTTTGAAAACAAGACCCACACATTGATTGTGCTGAAGGGGTTAAAATCGGTATTGGTTGATTTCTTCTCTTATTGGACTTCCACATGCTCCTTATAGGCTGAAGAGTCCAACTTCTAGTTTTCTGCCATGCCAGCCAGTTCCACATGATTTTGCCTGTACTGATGCTGACCCCACTGTCTGAACTAACTCCTACCCTCTATAACTATCTGACCATGCTTTTGTTTCATTCAAGAACCAACTATAGTGTCAGCCCTTCTTTAAGTCACCTCTAGCTATCTTTAGAGACTGACACTTTCCATTTGCAAATTCCTCTTCCTTCTTGAATTAACCCATTTACTTATGATTGGTTAGAAGATTCACCATTGAACCAGGTCCTGATTTTTACCTGTTTTCTAGGTGTGGCCTTCTCCATGATTTTGCAGAGATGGAAAATAAATACACAGAATAGTTAAAATAATGTATTCTTGATTTGCTTTAGGTAGCCCAACTCTTAGGACAAATGTTTACTATACCAGAGCAGAAATGCTGGAAATGTCAAAGCTATTTTGTAGTTAGTTAATGAGGAAAATTCAGGATTGGAAGCTTTTGAATTGAGATCCCTTTACGGTTTTATTCTTGTGAAAGCAAATATCTTTATATGACTATATTGACTTAATTAATATTTGCTTAGGTGCTCACCTTGCCAGGAAATGTTCTAGGTATTTTACATGTAATAGTAGTTCATGTTATCCATACAACATTACTATGTGGTAGGTCTTTTTGCAGCTGAAAATGCTGAGGCTCAATACAAAGTAGCCAAGTGTGAGCACAGCTGGACTTTCAATCCAGGTTGTCTGGTTTTAGAGTCTACCTACTGGACAATTATGCAGACATTCAGTACTAAAGCTGGGAAAATCCTGGGAAACCTGGGATTTTCCTAGCTCTGCTTCAGAATCAGGGCATCTACTGTGAGGTTTTGAGTGCTATGCTAGTTTTCTGGGGCAGACATAACAAAGTACCACAAACCAGGTGGCTATAACAACAGAAATGTATTGTCTCACGGTTGTTGAGACTGGGAGTCTGAAATCAAGGTGTTAACAGGGCCATGCTCCCTCCCTCTGAAAATGGTAGGGAGGACCTTTTTAGGTCTTTCTCCTTGGTTCGTAGATGGCCATCTTCATGTTTACACATTGTTCTCCCTGTAAATATACAAACAAACAAATAAACAAAAAACAAAACAAAAAACAGCCAGCACCTTTAGGCCTCTCACCAGACTTACTGAATAAGAATGTTGACAGTGGGTGGAAGCATTGAAATTGTTTTTAAAGTTCCCAGATTCTTCTCAATGTAACCAGGACTGAGAATCACTAATCTTCATGCTTAGGACCTGCTGGTGGCAGATCAGGAGGAAGAAAGTTGGGGAAAATGGTAAGACACAGGCAGAAGCAAAGGTATGATCAAGGGACAGCATTAATATATTTGTAAACAAATATATTTGTTTCCTATTTCCCCAGTCTATAAGGACCCTAGTCATATTGGGTTAGAGTCCATCCTAATGACTTCATTTCATTGTGATTATCACTATAAAGACCTTATCTCTAAACTAGAGGCCCAGTGCACAAATTTGTGCACAGGTGGAGGGGTCCCTCTGCCTCACTGACAACTGGGGCTAAGTAGGGCCATCTCGCCCAGTCTTAATTGGGGTCGGCTGTCCAGGGGGAGGGACTATTGGAGGTTGGCTGGCTATGGGAGGTTGGCTGTGAAAATGTACTAGTCGCCAGGGGACAGCTCCTGCATGAAGCGTTTGCCCCCTGGTGGTCAGTAAACATCATAGCTACCAACCAGTTGTCTGGTCATCTGGTCATAACAGTTGCTCAGGCTTTTAGATAGATAGATAGATAGATAGATAGATAGACAGATAGATAGATATAGAGATAGAGATAGAGATATAGATATATAGATAGATAAGGCTACATTCTGAGGTACTTGGAGTTAAAACTTCAGCATATGATTTTAAGGAGATACAATTCAGCCCATAACAAGGACCTAATTAAGTAACCAGAGGTCAAGGTTAGGCCATGGAGTAGATGAGTGTTTCTAAATTTTGTTGCATATTAAAATCACCTAGTTGGCTTATAAAAAGCAAGCAAGCAAGCAAACAAACAAATAAACAAAACAAAAAACAACCAGCACCTTTAGGCCTCTCACCAGACTTACTAAATAAGAATTTTGATGGTGGGTGGAAGCATTGAAATTGTTTTTAAAGTTCCCAGATTCTTCTCATATGTAACCAGGACTGAGAATCACTAATCTCCATGCTTAGGACCCTGCTAGTGGCAGATCAGGAGGAAGAAAGTTGGGGAAAATGGTAAGACACAGGCAGAAGCAAAGGTATGGTCAAGGGACACCATTAATATCAAAATATACAACTAGGGCTGGGCACGGGCACAAGAAGTCAGAAGAGAGTAGAAGGTGAGACAGGGTCAGGTAAAGAGGTCATGGACAGAAGCAGGAGAAGGACTTGGACCCAGCTATTCTGTCCTCTAGTCCCGGTAGGAGTGGCTTCCTAGGCAGGAAATGGGAAGTAGATCACCAGTGGCCAAATTCAGGGCTAGCTTTGCTCAAGCATCTTTTGAAAGTGTCTTCTGCCCCTCCTGCTGCTGCCCTTTATTCATATCACAGACTTTCCCAGCCTGTAACTACCTGCAGGCTCACGTGAACTCCATTTTCAGCAGTTACATGTTGTTTTAAAATTCAGACTTGTAAAGTGGATGCATTAAAGAATATTTACTTTACAAAACTATTCACAATGGGACTCTTTTAAATAATAAGGTTCCTCTGGGCCAAGCGATTTTATTCGGCAGAAATCATTTTTACACAATAGTTTTCCATGAGCGCATCTGCATCATGAAGTACATTTCAAGAACACAGACCTGAATCCTGAAGCCATAAAGCATGTTGAGCAGGTTCGGTCTAAGGTCACGATTTAGGTCAGCTGGAAAAAGTTCTATTGGAACACAGAGCATTTGATGATACACATGTCTAGAAAATGCCTAAACTTTATGTTGGGAGTCAAGGTAAATTAATTGCCAGACTAACTCCACCTGTTTCTTCAAGCAGCAGAGAATGCATGTTTTGGAAGGTCTCTGATGGGCTTGCCAAAGAAGTTGGAAACTGTGCAAGGTAATCTAAAAGCAGATTTGGCATGACGGCTCTGGCTTGGGTTGATTCCTTCCAATGAGTTGGTACACATTCTAAAGAACATCACACCCATTATAATACTCGTGTTCCAGGAGCAGATTTTCCTAAATATGAAGGCAATGGGATTTATGATCTCACCGTGTACACAATCAGGTATTTTATAATTGCTTTCTTTCATCTTATAAACTGTGTTTTAAAATGTGATCAGCTGTAACGCCAACATAAGCACATGGATATTGCTGGCCCTGACCCAGGTTCTGTTCTTGAGTTTAATTGGCTGAGCTCAGTAGAGATGCAGATCCGCTCTGGTAAGCACATGCGGAGTTCAAATTCCAATCTCACCACTCACCAGGCTAGTGGGTCGGGCAGTTCACATCAATTTCCCAAGCCCTGTTGGTACCACAGTCGCCATGGGGGCAATGCCAACATTCCATGACAACTGGGAAGAATAAATGAGTTAATGCACATGGGCACTGACAGTATGGAGATTCACTCTCAACGCGTGGTCAATAAATGCTACTCTTGTTTACCCTACATGAGATGTGGTTACTTACTATTATCCTTTGAGGCCTAAGGTTTTGGTTTTATCCATACGCTGATTTGTCTGGAGACCCAAAGAAGGCAGCACCAGCCTGTGTCAATCCATGGGGTTCTGTTTCTCCCTGGTCTGGCCTCATGACCCTTTTGATGTGGTGAATTAGGCTAGTGTCAGAAATGTGGGGTTGCCCCTTAGGGTTTCCAGAGGGATGTTATGGTTTATGAGGGAAAACTCAGCTAGCCACAGCTGTCCCTGCATTGTGACAGCTGCACAGAGAACATCCTATTTCCACTTCTTTCTGCTCCACAAAAAGAGGGATTGCTTCAATCAGACACTTGATATACTTTATGTTGACAGGGTGGGATGTAATGACTTTCAAACATGTTGACAGTTTCTTTTCTGTACATGCCATATACTATTGAGTGCCATCATCATCCTTTTTAGTTCTTATGTGCAGTTGGGTCAATATCAAGCTCTGGGTGTCAGTTTCCTCCATACGACACTGAGCACACTCATACAAACTATGAGGTGACTCCAACCACAAGAAGGTGAACCAAGCATGTGGGAGCTAATGCTTTCCTCCTAGGAACTGCAAACAGGAAGGCACAGAAAAAACATAGCTGACAAACATTCCTTATACTCACACAGTGTCAACATCAGGCTGCACACTGGCTTCTGTGTGTTCTCTCCCCCATCACTACTTTTATGGAGGTGGTGAGGCATATTAATTCATAGATCGCTAATCCTTATTTTGCAGAATACCAGTATACCGGCCTATGAATGAACAATCTAGGTGTGATTTCTAGGCTTGAGAATTCCCCAGTGAAACTTGGAGACCCCAGGCCATTTGTCCCCAAGTTTCACCTTTTGCTCCCCAGCCTCAGGCAACCCATTTTCCACCTTCCTGCCTACCAGTACCTCTGCTAGCCCTCTGATGACATTGGCTGGTGCTCATTTTTGGGGAGCCCCGTTGTAGTCCAGTTTTGTACCAAATAGGATGTTACTTGAGCTCTCTTCAAGGGAAACAAATTGAGACAACGCTCAGACACAGATTGAGACATAAGCATTTGTTGTTTTCCATTAGGTTCTGCTGTTATACGTCATGACCTGACTTGAGCATGGATTTTCTACATAGGCCTCCTCTCGCATGTTGCTGTGTTGCTTTGCCATGTGAATAGTTAAGTGTGAGCCTGGCAGGGACAACCTTGCAGGTCCACCTCCACTAGGCATGACCAGCTCAATATACAGCCAGTTGGTTAAATAGCTTGGGAGAGAATTTACCCATCTTGATATTGCCCTGGATCTGCAACTTCATATTAATGCTAAAGAGTTCTCTTTTATAAACATATGTTTTTAGACAGGGCCATCCTTATCAAGAGTTATCTTTTCGACTTCGTACAACTTTTTTTCCAGGTAACACATAATTGGCAAAAAGATGGATTGTTTCACTTTTAAGTTTTTAATTTATTGCCTTTATTTCTCCAGAGGAAAATAACTAATCTGATCGATCATGTTGAATTTATATTTATGGTGAAGGCAGACTAGGCCAGTTTTATAGCCCATAAAATGCGGACTCTGGAAGCAGACATTTGGATTTAAATTTGGGATGAACCACATCCTAACTTTGTGTCTATGAGCGAGTTGTTAATTTCTTGGTGACTCAGTTTCATTACCTGTAGGATGGAAATAATAAGAGTAGTGCTTGCTTTTTATAGTTCTGTGTGGATTAAATTCAGCCACAAACAGAAAGGTTAGAGCAGAACCAGGCGTGTGAGAAGCACTCAGGGAATGACACCATAGAATAATATTTTTGAGATGTCCTTGTATTTGAAGCACGGAGCTTAAACATATAAGCCCTTACATCTCTGTAAAAGTAACTTCCTTTTGCAA
Source organism: Lasiurus borealis (assembly GCA_004026805.1). Classification (NCBI taxonomy): domain Eukaryota; kingdom Metazoa; phylum Chordata; class Mammalia; order Chiroptera; family Vespertilionidae; genus Lasiurus; species Lasiurus borealis. The sequence goes on from PVJN01012280.1 coordinate 41,346, forward strand.
ATTTACTATATTGTGATCAAAGTGCTTAGAATGGGGCTGATAACAAGAAATCCTCTGTTGACGAAGCATCCCAATCAGGTTATTGTTTGGTGGGAAAAGAGCTCTCTTTTTACCAAGCAGTCAGTGCCTTGAGCAGGCTGTGGCAGCTGATGATAGAATAGCCCTAAACATGAAAAAGTAGGTTTTCAGCATAAAACTTCTGCTTTGAATTTATTCAAACATTAGATATATTAATTCTGGTGTCAAATGGAATTATGAACTTGGATCACAGGACCCAGTTTCCTGAGGACAGAGGTCATGCTGTTTTATTGACTGCCCTGTATGGGCAGTGCCAGCTAAAAGGAGGAGCCCGTAAATATCTGTCTGTTGACTAGATATACTTACTACACCGAAGAGCTGAGAGTTTGAGTCACTAAGAAATTAACCATATGTGGTTGTTGTCTTTCCATACATTCTGAGGAAAAACAAAAGAGTTGTAAAACAGAATGGCGCTGATTAAAAGCCATGCGACTTAAAGTCAATTATTTGCCACAAGGTGGATTGTTATGATAAATATCCAATGTGAAGTATGAATAAGATTTTTAATTTGACCAAGTATAACCTAGTATTGTATGGGATTTTTGTTGAAAACGTTTGGTGACCTAATTATTTCTGACATTGAGACCTTGCATGTCACGTCACCTTACACATTCGACTCCATCAGTGATGTGATAGCCAGCAGTGACACACCTGCCTCTCACCCAGCCTGCTCTCTGCCCTTGATGACTCATCCCTCTTCTAAGGTTGCTCCCCCTGCTGTCCCCTCCAGAGCAGTCTGATGAGGCTGTAATCACAAAGTGTAGGTTCCTTAGATGATTACAGGGTCCCTAGCATCATAATACCCCTTTTGTGTGTCTCTCAATCAATTTTTGACAAGTTACCCTGAGATAGGTTGAATACAATGAGACATGGTGAAGTTCTATTCAAGACCATTTCTTCCTTTACCACACTTAGCTTGTGTCTCTGGAATTACCCAGGTGTCCCTTCTCCCTTGTACAGTTTCTTCTTCATGCTGAACATGGAGTGAATGGCAGTCATAATTCCTTGCTTACAAAAGCCTCAGTCATGGAGTCCAGCAACTGGGCAACCCCATCTATCCATTTATTTTTCCTTCCGAAAGCAACCTGAGGCCATTAGGAAAGTAGTAATCCAGAGGTACACCCAATGTCTTGGCTCTCGGCACAAGGAATAATTTTAACTTGGAATCTTGCCAACAGCAAAAACACAACCTGAAAAGGACTAAGTCCTGCAAGAGAGGTAAAAATATAATGCTGCCTACAGTTAAAGGGGAGAGAGAAAACATTTCTGAGGAAAGCCTTTTTCTTTGGGGGGATGCTGACGGTGGTTATTGAAGAAGAAATTTCAAAGGAACAACAATGAAAGACTTCCGGCACATTTTTTGAGTCATGGCTCTGTCACTCTACTTCAGTATTATTGAATAGATCTGAAGTCCATTGTTCCTTCATATTTAAAGTGATAGTGTCACACCAGGTTTCCAGGGCCCCTTCACTCTACAATTTCACAGACCAGGGATGCTACGAATGGGCAGGATTTAGAAAGCCAGAGATGGTGAGCATCAGAGACAGGAATAAGAGAGCAAGAAAAGGTTCAAGATGTCTTTGAGAAATATGATGAGTAATCTGGGGAAGAGTAATAACTTGAAAGGGAGTGTATAGACTCAGTACAGGAATGAAGTTAAAGGATTTTATTTTGAGGAGAGAAGCGGGTTGATGCACTTGGACTTGTAGGGGCAGGGATGTACAATAATGAATGTTTTCATATGGACACGGAAGGAACTCACTATCTTGTTAGACGTTTCAAAGACATCAGGAGGGTTAGTGCCCTGCAAAATGGAGCCAATAGGTTGAGAATAAGTAGAACATAATTGACAAGTGAAGAATTCAGCTTTGCGCATGATCTTGTACTTTTTAATTCACTAGAAATGATTAGATTAATTTATATTTTTTATTATCACTGGTAACACTGATTAAGTGTTGTGGACCCCAATGTTAATTTTCATTGAGTCCCACCTTATTGTTGTTTTTTTGTGTGTGTGGTTGTGGGCTAATATGGTATGATTATGTTATCTTAATTTGAGGAAGAGGCAAACTGTGATTTAATAATTAGAAGCAAGTGCATGGATTGTGAAGGAGTCTCAGAGGAATCAGCCAATTATGGAATGATAAAAAGCACCACTGGGGTAGAAGGAGATGCAAAATGTTTAGTATCCAGTTGTGTCTCTCACAGGACTTACACTGTAGTTAAGGGAAACACACACAAACACTTAAAATGTTAGGTAATAATGTAAGTGCACAGCCCAGGCCAGTGGGTTCAGTGGTTAGATCATCAGGTTGCATACCAGAGAGTGGTGGGTTTGATTTCAAGTCAAGGGTAGTGCCTAGATTATAGTTTTGATCCATGCCTCAGGTCAGGCTGTGTGTGAGGCAACCAATCAATGCATGTCTATCACAATGGGAAAAATATTCTCCCACCTTGGGTGAGGAATAATAATAATTATAAATAATGTATGTGCACTGAGAATAGTTCAAATGAAGGTTTTTGGATGTTGGGAATGGAAGAGAGAACTCTGACCAAAGGAAGAGTTACTAAATTTAGCAAATAAAAATGTCCACTTAAATTTGAATTTCAGATGAACAATGAATAATTTTTTAGCATAAGCATATTCCAAACATTTCATGGAATATACTCATACTAAAAAGTAACTGAAATTCAAATTCAAGTGGATCTAGTGCATTTTTTAAAGTCTATTTCATTATATGGTTTGCTGGATGTGAAAACTTTGGAGAGAGTGGGATCTTGAGAGGAAAGAGAAAGTACATCATTTTAAAAGGAGGCCACCATATGCAAAAGGATGATGAATAACACAGGTAGTCCAGAATAGAGACTGTATGTAGAAAAGAAAAGTGGGCCAGCAGGAATTCACTTTCATTACACGGAAATTTAAAACCCGACGGGAACAATGACCTCTGAGTTGAAGATATAAATGTTAAGCAGATATGATCTTTATTTTTTATAAATAAAAGTTCACGGGCAATTAAAGCTGGAAGAAATCTTAACAGTCATCTCTCCTCTCATTTACAGATGAAGAAGAAAGCATAGCCGAAATCCACAGATCTGAGACCAGAACCGTGATCTCTTAATTGTCAGGCCAATGTTCTTTCCACTTCACCATGCTGGTTAATTTTTCTTCTTTCGAAACGAAACTGGTAGTTATACACCAGCAGTGGACCCAGATCAGCCATTTATTTTGGGACATGGTGGTGAAAGCTAAGAAATGAAATCCTTTGCTAAGTTCCATGGTGAGTCCCAGAAATTACCTCAAAGAACTTGGGGAACCTTCCGTGGGAGTTCGGATTTCTCTAGGGCACAACTTCTTTTAATAGCCCTCAGTGGGGCAAATTGCTACTGATGTCCTACAAAGTTTAGAGAGGCAGTTTTCCATCAGAGTTCTGGTAGTTGTTATTTTCCACAGACAACTAAATTCTCCACACACAGATTGGTGCCAGAAAATAATCTTCCATGTGTATCAATGTCGTAAGCAGTGATTGGCTTGGGTTGAGCATGTAAATAAATCTTGAAGAATTTATTCCCTCAGCTACTTTACTTCCTCCCTAACCTTGGCCTTGCATTCCCCTCGAGGACCCTCGTGCTAAGCTGGCTCTGGAGATTTGGCTTAGGTGACCTCCCAAGTGTGGCCTGCTTCCTTCCCTAAGCCAACCAATATATGGAGCCATCATCCAAATAATTTATAGAAGAGTTCCCAACAATTCATATGACTAATTCACTGTTTCCGTTTCAGGTAGGGTGAGGTTTATTAGGAACCAGTGTCATTAATGCAGCGAAATAATGAAGAGTCTAAGTGGAAACGTCATCTCAGAAGTTACCAAAGATGGGGAAACCCTGTTTTATTTAAACGTTCATGGATATTGGTGGCAATTGAAGCTTTTATGATAATCCTGAATTTTATCTGCTGCATTATTATTGGCCTTGTCCACATATTCAGTTGGTCACAGAGATTCATGCATTCATTTACTTAATTACCATATTTTGTGCCTTCTTTTGTAAGGAAAGAACACTGTCATGGTTTCATTAAAAGTTATAGCTTGGGTCCCAGTCAAGGGCATGTACCTGGGTTGCAGGCTCAGTCCTGGCCATGGTCAGAGTATGCATAGGAGGCAACTAATTAATGTGTCTTTCTTATATATGTAACTCTCTCTCCCTCCTCTGCTCCCCTGCTGCCCTCCTCCCCTTCTTTCTAATCTCTCTCTAAAAAAAAAAATCAATGGAAAAAATATCCACCATTGAGGATTAACAATAAAATATAGTTTGGGAGGAGTAGTGCTTAGAAATTGTCTATTCCCATTCTCTAATTTTACATAGTAGGAAACAGAGAACTAGAAAAAGAAGTGGTTTTTCCTAAAATCAAAACTGTGACAAAATTCTAATTTTCCTGTCTTCCTATCCTGACTCACTCATAGATTGCCTCAACCCTAATGGAAATGCCTTCTTAAAATGTAGTCATTACAATGGTATCAACACCAAACATCTAGTAACGATTACAGCTGGTATTTGGAAATTTTGCTATTAAATAACACTAAATGGGTACCATCAAACTGCCAAATGTTCTCTCCTAATTTAGGATGAGTAAAGGCATGAGAGCAATGGATCAATGTCACAATGCTTCTGAAAGAGCCAAATGGAAGCCACACACTGCCATTGTTAAGATGCTAATGTGATTAGATGACTGTCAGGTAATAAATTCCCTGCCAGCAAAAGTGTTAAACAATTAGATAGCTCTTTGGCAGGCATGGTGCATAAGGAATTTAGAAATGGGTGGAAGCTGGAGCTGGATGATATTTTTCATGTTTCATCCATCTCTAAGTTTCTGTAATCAAGATTAGGAAGTCTTAAAGAAAAACTCATATCTGGTCATTCAAATCTAGAGGCAACGGCAGTAATAACAGTAGTGAAGCATTTTATAGGATGGCTAGTAAAAGTACTTGCTTAAAGATCAAAAACCAATATCAGTTTCCTCTTGTCAACGTGCAGATGAGAATTGAAGAGTCAAGAACAGAGATTGCCTGAGAAAGGGTTTAAAAGAAGAAGAGAGAAACCAAGGCAAAACTTCATGGATGAGTGTAGGAAGATGACTGCAGAAAATATCCGGTATGTAAAAGTGATCGGTATGCTGTGAGCCCAGCTGTTTGGGAGAAGAGATTAATGCCTTTGGTTTGTAGCATTTGGGGGAAATTCAGAACCTGACATATAACTTGAAGTGTGGATGGAGGACTACAAATAATTGTCACTTATTTTCTATTAGTGATGAGCACCATTTAAGTGTAAATATTCTTTCAATAACTGGAAACTAAATTGATGTTCCTGTTGGATATCCCATTGGTTCTCTGGTCCTACAGGAATCACAGTCTGATGAAGCTAACAAAGGGTCCTCGGATGCCCCAACGCATGCTCTCATTTTATAGAAGACGAACCTGAGCCCAAGAATAATTTAGAAACTATTAGTTTAACATTAATAGTTGGTGATCATATTTTAAATCATGGTCTGAGTTTCACTTTGATGAGTATTATGGAATAAGTCATTTATACATACCAGTGTGTATTACTGACTCCATTCCTACTTCTTTCCCACCTTGAGCGTCCCCTCAGCTGGGCCCACCATTTCTATTTTTAAAGCACAGGGTACATCACATATGTATAACTAGGGAATGAGGTTGTTTTTTGGGGTGGTTGGAGGGTTGGTTGTGAGCATGTTGAAGCAGATCTCTCCCACTATGTTAGCATCTCTATTAAGAGTCATACTCACTGTACCTTCCCCCTACAGATGACAGAGTTCTAGCCATTTTTCTTCTTTGCCAGTGGATTTCCAAGTGATGGACAGGTGGTTGCAAGGATAATAATTCCTGGACAATTTCACTCAATTTTATGCTTTTCTCCACCATTTTCCTAACCATTGTCTTGAGAGTAATTGTTCTAGGAGGACCACTTGAGAAAGGTTACCCATATTCTCTAATTTGCACACTTAAAAAATAATACTGGGAAGAAATGAAACTGCTATAAGTGGAGAGAGTCTGCCAGAATCACCATAAAACAGTCAGAGTTTGAGTTTTGAATGTCTATCATAAATTGCCATTCCTCTCGGCTTCTTCCCACTCCTAATAATGATTTCATGTACCCCTTCCCCATATATACACACTAAATGTGTTAATGCACAGGAAATTGTGGCAAAAACCACCCTAATCAAAAGCATAAGAATTAAATCCCAGAATGGTGTGTTAGAAATTACAGGAGAGGAGCTATGTATATATATTTAAAATAACTGAGAAAAAGAACCATCCAGTAGAAGGGTGGTTTATGCATATGAACAGACAGTGAACAGAAATGAAAATTCATTTGATACATTCTTACATGAAAATAAGCATAACTCATACATTATAAGAGAAATGAAAATGGAAATTACACTGTGATCCCATTTTTTACTTATCAGATTGGCAAAAATCCAAAAGATCAAAAATGTACCCTGTTGGCAAGGCTGTGGGAAAACAGACCCTTTTGTACATTGCTAGTGGGAATTTTTATTAGCACAACCCCTATGGAGGGCCATTTGGCGATATCTGTCAAAATTACAAATGCAAATATGCTTTGACCCAGTAATACCACATCTGGGAATTTATACCACAGATAGGCTACACAGGTGCAAAATGATATACCTCTGAGGTTATTAATTGCAGCCTTCTTTGTAGTAAAGGACTGGAAACAAATCACTAGTCTATCAATAAGGGCCTTTAAAATAAATCATATGTCCATACAATGACATAATATGCAGCTTTTAAAAAGAAGCACTCTGAATGTTGATGTGGGAAGATCTGCAAGATACATTAAGTTAAAAAAAAGTGGAAAGCAGTGCCATAATATACTGCATTTGATGATTCAATAAATGAGATTTGGGGGCAGTAATATAAAACAACAACTCTGAAAGATTCATGAAAGACTGATAGATCGGGTTGCCTGTGGAATATGGAGGTCTTTGTGTGATAACTGGACATGTGGGAAAGGGAGGATTGTCTCTTCATTCTATACTATTTGACTTCTGTGAATCCATAGAAAACAGGACCACAAGCTGGGTTTCCCCCCCTGTTTATCTCTATATATAAAAGCCTAAGCAAGCATTCAGCCAGTCGCTATGATGCATAATGACCACCAGGACACAGACGCTCAATGCACAGGCATGGAAACATGGAAAGACTGATGAATCTCAAAGGGAAGCAGGGAGGGTGAGAAGAGGTTAATCAAAGATCTTATATGGGGTCCCTTGGCCTGGCCTGTGGGGACTGGACCAAAACTGGCATTCTGACATCCCTCAAGGGATCCCAGATTGTGAGAGGCAGCAGGCCAGGCTGAGGGACCCCATGTGCACTGGGCCTCTAGTTGATTTATAATTTTATTTTTCAATGAACATTGACATTAAATATTATTTTGTGCTAATTTCAGGTGAACAGCATAGTGGTGAGACAGTTATATAATTCAGGAAATCACCTCCTCATAATTTAAGTACCCACTTGGCACCATAGATAATTATTATAATACTAGAGGCCTGGTGCATGAAATTCATGCATGGGTAGGGTCCCTAGGCCTGGCCAGTGATCAGGGCCGATCTGTGTGGTGACCAGTAGAGCAATTGGGGGGCCTCTCTGGCACCTACCTTGGCTGGCCTAGTGCTGCCTGCTCTCTAGCCCTGCCCCCTGCTACCGCCATTCACCTTCCTCTGTGAGGCAACTGGTGGGGTGATCGAGGGGACCCCCACTGGCATCCACCTTGGCTGGCCTGGGGCCTGTGGGCTGAGGGCAACTCTTTTATTGAGCGTTTTCCTCCCACTGGTCAGTGTGCATCATAGTGACTAGTCGTTCTGCCATTCAGTCAATTTGCATATTAGGCTTTTACTATACAGTGGTACCTTGAGATACGAGTTTAATTCGTTCCGTAACCTTGAGGCATGGGAAACTATGAGATGCTCGAGTCGTGGTAAACTGGTGGGTCATGTGCAGCCGGCCCGATCCGCACGATTACTCCTATCTCAAATGTTGCTCATATTTCAAAGCAAAAATCGCTCGCTCAATGGCTCGTATCTCAAAAATCTCGTATTTTAGAGCACTCGTATCTTGAGGTACCACTGTATAGGATTACTGGCTATATTCCCTATGCTGAATTTTACATCCCCATGACTATTTTATAACTACAGACATAAGTTCTCAAATAATCTGTTTTCTAAGGTGAGAGGCAGGAAGGTAGAAGACTTTGGTTCAGTAAGTCAAGCTGCAAGTGTTCATTGTGATGGATTATAACACTGCGGAAAATTCATGGTGTTGACTTATGATTGGACCATGGTGGGGTGACAGTATCCTTCTGCAAGAAATCACATTATTTGGATACCATTTCTATTCTTTCTAAACCTATTTTTAATACTTTTAAAAAATACATTTTAATGATTTTTTACAGAGAGGAAGGGCAAGAGATAGAGAGTTAGAAACATGGATGAGAGAGAAACATCGATCAGCTGCCTCCTGCCTGCCCCCTACTGGGGATGTGTCGGCAACTAAGGTACATGCCCTTGACTGGAATCAAACCTGGGACGTTTCAGTCCACAGGCTGATGCTCTATCCACTGAGCCAAACCAGTTTCGGCTATTTTTAATACTTTTATCAATAAAAAAAATTCTACTATCCAGCCAAGTTGTACACCAAGACCATCCTTAACCCTTCTTTCTTCTTCTACCCAATTCTTCCACCAATTTCTTTCCATATTTTTGCTTTACACATTTCTCTCCAATCTACTCACTTCCATTTCTACACAATCTACCTTGGCAAAAACTATTATCCTCTCTCAACCAGCCAACTGAAATAGAGTCTCCTTGGTTTTACTATGACCATAATTGGTTACCTAATTTATTTTCTAGTCTCTAATCAGGGTGATCTTCTAAAGATAACTTCTAGCACATCATTACACTGTTTAAAATCTGGTTAGTGGAATTCCATTGCTTTTAGCATAAAGATCAATATCCTTAGTAAGACCTGCAATCCTTATCTGAGCTGTCCCCTAGCTCCTTTTCTACAGCACTGCACTCGAAATCCCCCCTTGCATTTTGTGTTCCAGCCACAGGCTTTTAATTTCACATGCTTGTGTTTACATATATTATTTCCCCCTGTCTGGGATGTTCTCCTTCTCATTCCTTTAAACAGCTCAAATTCACCCTCCAAGTGTTAGCCTAGATGTCTTCCTTGATCACTTCCCAGACTGGATTTGTTTCAGCTCTGAAATATACACGGTGTGGTCAGACTATGAGGATATCTGAACACACAATAATCTGGTCACTCAGTGCATATCCTATATAATAAAAGGCTAATATGCAAATTGTCCCCTTGACTAGGAGTTTGACCAGTCAGGCAGGCCAACCGCCCATGTCCCCTCTTCCTGGCCAGGTTGGCCCAATCCCACCCATGCATGAATTCATGCACCAGGCCTCTACACACACACACACACACACACACGTACTGAGTTGCCAGATTATTATGTGTTCAGATATCCTCATAATCTGGCCACTCAGTATATGTTCACCTCATTCCTCTTCACGGTATTCACAGATTCAAAATTACATTTCATTGGTATTACTTGTGTGTGCTTCTTGAGAGATAATATCAAGTATGCTTAGTTGTATCTCTAGTGCTTGAAGTAGGTAGACATGCAATTTGTATGTTATTAAATGTTTGTCTACATGAATGAATAAATGAGTGTGTGAAAGGGGAAGACCGCCCAGTAAAGATGTAGCAGAGACTGAGTAAGACCATGTTATGAAGATACTTCTGGTGTTTCATGTCTTTCATCTCTTCATACCATCAAAACAAAACCTGACGAAGATGAGGAAGCCCTGTATCAGAACAAGTCTTCTAGACACTGAGAGCTGCAACGTGATCAGCTGCAAGCCTCCCACGGAGATTTCACCCACACTCACAAGGGCAGAGAGGAGCCCAGGCAAACCACAGAGCCTGCCTGTGAGCCACGGAGGATCTGGCTCCACTTCTCTTCCAGGAATAAGAAACGATTCCTCTATTACTGAGATCCATAAAAAACAAAACACTTAAAATAATGGCACCATTTCATATCAAAAATATAATAAAAGTGAACTGCTATGAAACTGCCATTAATATGAAAAGCAGAGGAACATTTGAAAATAGTTTTGCATTCTTAGGAGGAAGCAATAGGAACCTGTCTCCATAAAAGAGTAATTGAAAGTCATATTAGGAGGGAAAGTA
>PVJN01012281.1:0-51711 GCA_004026805.1 Lasiurus borealis
CCGCCGGGTCAGCCGCCCGCAGCGCGGGCCCCGGGGCGCGGACACCTCGGGCGCCCGGGCGCCGGCGACACCGGGCTCCCCCCGCGCCGCAGTGGTCTCTCCCGGCGCTGTGGCTCCTCCAGATAAAGCAGCGATTTCAGCCCAAATGTTTCTGAATTTTTATTGAATGCTGCAAAGCCGAAGAGCGTCTGGCGCGGCTGACAGGGGCAGGCAGAGGGGACCCGGGGTTGGGGGGGCGGGGGGAGAGCGGGAGAAGGGGCTCCCCCCAAAGCGGCCGCGGACCCCTACCTGTCAGGGCCCGGGGTGCCACCCCTCACCTCCGCCCTGCCACCAGGTCCTCCCTGCGGCTCGGCCAGGGACACAACTGCAATGAATGAGAAAAAAAAGGGAAAAAAGGGGGGGGCGGTGGTGGTGGCGGGTGGAGATGGGAACAAAACAGGCGGCTTTCCCAGGCGCTGGGACCGGGCTGGGGCCTCGCCCGGGAGAGCCGGCCTTGGCGCTACGGCGGGGCCGGGGCCGGGGCCCTGGCAGGCGCGCCCAGGCCCACCCTCCCGCCGCGGTCGGTCGGTCGGAGCCCGAGGAGGAGCCCTTCCCTGCAGACCCTTCTCTGCGTCTATTGGGTTTCTCCTCTCTTCATCTTCTTCCGTTGCAATTGGGGGGTCAGTGAGGCTGTTGGGGGTGGTGGTGGTGGTGGGGTTCTGGGGGAACCCCCCTCCCCGCCCCCCTATGGCATGGACGTGTCTGTGCAGCCCGGGTTTTGTGCACGGCTGTCCCTCCAGGGAGGACACAGCCCCTTGTTCCGTCCCTGTGGGCCCAGCCCAGCTCTGACAGCCTTCATCACCATCATCATTAACAGGCGCTGCTGAGGCTGGGGTGTGGGCGGGACGCAGAGGGCCTTTGGGGATCATCTCGGCAGGCCCCCTCCAACCGGTGGGAGCCCCACTCTAGACCAACAAGCCTGCCCCAGGGGCTTCCCCCGCTGCGGAGTGGGTGTCAGCGCCCGCTGGAGGTGCGGCCGGGTTAAATGCTGCCGCCTTGGGCCTGAGCCTTTGTCCCACAGACTGTGGAGAGGGCTCTGCCATCCCTCCCCTCAGGGCCCACCCTCTGGTCTGCACCGAGAAAGGGGGTGTGGGGCTTGGAGGCTCCAGCTAAGCTTTGGAAAACTGGGTCACCTTTGGAGGCTCCGAGAATGCAACTGCAATGGGTGCCCTCCTCCGAAGCCACCAGGAGGAAGTGAACCTCAAAAGCTGGGACGGACTGGGAAGGAGACTGAGCAGAAGTGAACAGAGAGAGGGGAAGGGGATGTGAGGGGGATCCCACCCTTCTCCCTCCCTGGCCCCCGCCAATTTCTTTAGTGGATAGAGCGTCAGCCTGCAGACCCAAGGGTCCCGGGTTCGATTCCGGTCAAGGGCATGTTCTTTGGTTGCAGGTGGGTCAACCAACCAAGCATCGATGTTTCTGTCTTTCCCTCTCTCTTCCATGCTCCCTAAAAATCAATGGGAAAATATCCTTGAGGGAGGATTAACAACAACAACAAAAAAGATCCACTGCGGTGGACTGCCTTTATTTTCCGTTCCTGCTTCTCGGACTTTCCAGGGGACCCAAGTTGGAGACCCTGAGCTTGACCCGTCCTGGGGCAAGACTCACTCTCCTGGGCAGAGCGGCTCCAACCTAATTGCGCTCACCAGAGCCAGCATGCAGGAGCCCAGCCTCTTCCCAATTCAAGAAATGTTTCTTGAGCACCTATTACGTGCTCGGTGGAGTCAGCTCTCCGGCTGTTTCTGCCCCCAGGTCCTTGTTACCACCCACCCACAGTGGAACCGCCCTTCACTGACTCAAAATACGAACAGCCGTGGCACTCATTAAGGATCTGATACGTGTCACTTGGCTAAGCTTTGTTTATACGTACATGGCTCTCCTTTCTATTAGAAAGTTTTTTCAATCATAGAGTTGTGTATTTTGTTGACCCGGCTGGCATGCCCAGTGGTTGAGCGTCGATCTATGAACCAGGAGGTCACGGTTCATTTCCCAGTTGGGGCACATGCCCGGTTTGTGGGCTCGATCCCCATGGAGGGGTGTGCAGGAGGCAGCTGATCAATGATTCTCTCTCATCGGTGATGTTTCTCTCTCCCTCTCCCTTCCTCTCTGAAATCAATGAACATATTACAAAGTAAATGAAGTTGTGTATTTTTTTTTTTTTACATTGTCCTCCTTAGTCTTTCAACTCCTCTGAGGTGTGAGTGCTGACCTTTTCAGCTGAGGAAACTAAGGAGCAGGTAAGTCCGACCGACACCAGGCCTGTCCGCCCCCAATGCTGAGGCCCTGGCGCCTTCCATGAAGGACTAGAACTCTGGGAATCACTTCACGCACTTCCCACACTCCCGCTTCACAGATAAGGAAACGGAAGCCTGAAGACAGAAGTCACTCACGCCGCGTTATATATAATTAGACAGCCGTCCGGGGCCTTTAACGGACTAAAAAGGAAAATGGTGGGAACCATAAAATAAAGCTCCCCCCGCTCCTCCATCTTTTTCTCCCTGAAACGTTATTTTATTCCTTTTGGGATCCCATAGGGTGGCTGGGTTTTGCAGTCTGGCCAGACCCCTCCTCACTGGTCTCTGTGGCAACAGCCTGTGCACTCCCCCCACCCCCCAGGCTGCCCTCTCCGCTCTAATGGCTTGGATTGGACCCTACCCTGCCCCCTACCAGGCGCTTTAATTGACATGGGCCTCACCCCCCTCTCTGACTATTTGCACTTATTATCTGTTTCCTGAAGAATGGGCCGTTGCTGGTGTCCCAGCTTCTTCCCATTTGCATCTTATCTCTACCACCCCCCGCAGACGGCGCGCTACCTGAAGGCAGTGCCCAACTCTGAACTGTCCATGGCCTGGTGGGGGGGGGTGTGAAGGGGGGAGGGCAGGGAGCCTCTGACCCAGCGCTGTCCTCTGCAGAGGGAGAGGCGGCTTAAGCTTCATTTGGCTAATGACAACAGCGACTCACATTTGCAATCACGCTTTAACAGTTTACAAAGCAGTGTTCACACCCATCAGCCACACTGATGCTAATGCAGCCGGCCTACCCTGCCAGCCAGCCTGGCAGGAGTGGGAGCTCCATTGCTCAGGAGGGGAAATGGGGGCCCAGAGAGGGAGAAGGTGCTTGCCTGAGGACACACAGCAGGTTTGGGCTGGGGTGGGGATGGGAGGTGGGAGAGGTGGAATTAGGCCTCAGTGACCTGATTGGTCCGTGTTTCTTTCAACCAAATTTAGTTTAATGAACATGACTTGGGCACGCCCTACCTGCTCATTGCCAGACACGGGAGGGGGGTGGGTGGCTGGGACACAGCCATGCATGTGCCTGACAAGGCCCTGCTCTTCTGGAACCTACTTTCTGCCTCGGGAAGACCTGTATGTGTGTAAGAGAATGAAGATAATGGTAAGCGCTGGCAAGACCATAAAGCAGGGCGATGGGAGGGTGGGACCTCCAGCAGGTGACTGAGAGGAGGGGCTTCTCTAGCCAGGGGGCATCTCGGAAGGCTTCTTTGAAGAGAGAGAGTGAAGATGAGTTCACTGTGCGAAAGAGTTCCAGGTGGAAATGCAAAGGCCCTGCGGCAGGACTGGGCCGGGCGCCTGCTAGGACCAGCAGCCGGAGCGTGGAGGAGATCCGGAGCGTGGAGGAGATCTGGTAAGACTATGGATCGTATTTTCAGCACGGGGGGAGCCATTGAGGGTCACAGGTAGAGAAGGAGCGGATCTGAACTCCGGGAAGCAGCATGGGCTTGGCTGGCAGGACCTTGAGGTAGCTTTCTGCCACCCCAACCCATGCCACTGTCTTCCTTGTCAATGGGACCGGCCTGGCTTCTAGAGCCCTAGACTGAGATTCCAGGGTAGATCCCAGTCCCCCACTCACTGCTGTGTGGCCCTGGGCAGGACACGCCCCCTTTCTGGGCCCCACTTCCACAGATGCAAAATGAGCGCATTGGCCAAGATGGTTTATCCGAGGCCACTTTGAACCCTGACTTTCACCGTGTTGTGAGCTCACGGGTGACAGTAGAACCTGTGTCCTCACCTCAGCCCTCCAATTCTCCCCCTCCCCTGTTTGATGAGCTTTCCATCCCTCTGTTTTCCTGGAGGCCTTCTTCCTGAAGGGGGAGGTGGAGGGGCTTCTGAAAGGGAAGAGCCTGAGGTCACCTCTCAGGGTACCTGGGTCTCCACTCCCACCCCAGTGCCCTTTCCCTGCCCAGATGTGGACTGATGGGGGCCCGTGGCCAGGAACGGTCAGGTCACACCAGGAGCCAGGCTGGGAGGGGTAGACCCTTGGCTCAAGTTCTAGTTCTGCCTGTCGTTGGCTCTATGTCCTCGCAGAGGCCTCGTCCCCTCTCTGAGCGGGAGCTGGCAGAGTCACGGGTCTCCGGAAACTCCGGGAGCAGCCCCAAACACCAGCCCTATGTATAATTTTTAATTTTCTCATAACACCAGCCTCAGAGGCCGTGCCACATAAAAAAAGGTAAAAGGGAACAGGTAAAGTCAACTTTAATATATTTATTTAACCCGATATAGCCAAAATATTATCGTTTCAACACATAATTAATAAACTATTTTACAGTCTTTTTTTATTTTCTTCATACCAAGTCTTTGAAATCTGGTGTGTATTTTATATTTCCGCATTTCTACGTTCCCCACTAGCCACATTTCAAGTGCTCCGTAGCCACATGTGGCTAGTAGCTAGCGGTTACCGTATTGAACGGCGTAGATTTAGACACTGACAGCAATAATTACCCCACGGGGTAAAAACTACTCTCTAATAGTGGCTGTCCACACCCTCTGGGGGCACAAGGGAGAAGGAGGGGAGGATTCCTGGAGGAATTAGGGTGGCGGGGGGGGGGGAGGGGGAGGGAATTTCTTAATAGCAAATACCCTCCTCCCTCTTTTAAGAAAAGCATTTTTCTACCTCACGATAAAAGTAGCACACGCTCGTTGTTAAACAGAAGATACAGAACAGGTAAGAAGGAAAACCAAAACCACTCATAATTCCCCCATTCCGAGGTCTACTTCCTCCAGGCATTTTTCTAGGCGTGCGAGCTTTGTGCATAGCTATACGCTTGCTGTATGCAAAGTGCTGGGTCTTCTTTCTGCACCCCCCTGCCCTCCCCCCACACCTAGAAATGTGGAGGGAGCATTTCCCTGGGTTGTTAAAAACTCTCAGGTAACAGATTTTTATGGGCAACTCTCCCGTGCCTTCCTGCTTCGTCTGCAGGTAATTGTGAGCACAGCTCTGCTCTGGGGGCTCCTCTTAGCACAGAGGCTGCAGGGATGCAGGGATGATGGAGAGGAGAACCCCAGAGGGGCGGGTTCCCTGAGAGCAGCCCTTCGCCTCGGTCCTCGCTGCCAGCCCTGGGTCTTTGTGACTTGGAGCCCGAGGAGGAGGCAGGGCTGGGCTGCAGCGCCGAGCAGCCAGTCTCCCTACTGCCACCTGGCGGCCCTGCGAGTGAACGCACCCTCCAAAGCAGGAGGTGCTGGGGTCCTGGGTTTCCATGTTTGCCCCCTGGTCCCCACCCCATTGCAGGACCAGCACTCGGGGGTGAAGGTCACGGAATGCTTATTCTGGAAAAAGACTTATTTCCTACTCTCACCGGAAGGGTTGTATCGCTGGGAGAGGGAATGATGTATCAAATCCAGCTCCTCCCGCTATGAGCCCTGTGGCCTTGGGGGAGCCACTCCACATTTCTGTGCCTCGGTTTCCACATCTGTAACAGGGGTAATGATAGTGACTGTCTCCTAGAGAGTGTGAGGCTGAAATAAGATAACACGTGGGATGTGCTCGCTGTTTTTAACTATTTGACGTTGGAGGGAAACGAATGCAACGTATAGGGGATGGATCTTATTTAGTCTCATCTCTGTCTCTAATTCTCTGCTCTTAACTCTGCAGCCCTGGGAGGGTTTTTTTTTCTTTTTTAAAAAAATATATTTTATTGATTTTTTTTTACAGAGAGGAAGGGAGAGGGATAGAGAGTCAGAAACATCGATGAGAGAGAAACATCGATCAGCTGCCTCCTGCACACCCCCCAGTGGGGATGTGCCCGCAACCAAGGTACATGCCTTTGACCGGAATCGAACCTGGGACCCCTCAGTCCGCAGGCTGACGCTCTGTCCACTGAGCCAAACCGGTTTTGGCCAGGGAGGGTTTTTCTGATATTCTACGTCTCCACTTGAGCCCCTTGGCTGCTCAAAAGTCTCCAATGGCTCCTCCTTGCTCCCTGCAAGACACACAAACTACCTGGATTGGCGTTTAAGGCCGCTGGGCCTCGGGACCCAGCCCACCGTCCACGTCTTCTCTCCCACTCTCCACCTCCAGGTCTCCCCTGTTCCGCCAAACTCTCATCCTCAGAGCTCCAGCAGCATCCCTGTCCCCACCTCCAAGCCCTTCTCGTACTCCGCCTCCCTCTGGACCACATTCTCCCTGTCCTCTCTCCTAACGCATTACTCATCCTTGTCTCAGACCTCCTCTCAGAATCCTGCCGCAGGCCAACTGCCCCCTGAACTCCCAGCAGGCTGAGGCCACACCCCTCAGTTCCTTTCACCCATATGCTGGCGCAGCAGCCTCGCAGCGTGGAAGGAGTCTGGCAGCAGAGGGCGGGATGTGTGTAAGTCCTGTGTGATCCTGAGCCTCAGTTTCTTCATTTGCGAATGGGCCTGTGGTGAGTACAGAGAGGACCCGGGCAGAACACCCGCCGGGAGGAGGTGATGTGTTCATTTGCTTTCCCTGAAAGTTCACGGTCCCCTCCGCCCTCAGGGCAGGCTGTACCTCGCTCACCTCGGCAACCCAGCGGCCTGGCCCAGGGGTGCTGAGTAACAGCTCACGATAGGGAATCAAAACTTGTCTCCCACATCACAACGAACCTTCTTGGAGTTAAAAACAGGCAATAAAGTGCTACCCAGGTTTGGAGAGCCATGGGACTCAGCACTGAGAGCCAAAGAACGCTTCCTTCTGGGAGCCAGAAGGGCCGGGATGGGCAGCTTGAATCCGAGGGTCCTGAGAGGGGTGGGTGGGTGGGTGGGTGGGTGTCTGGCTTGGAGACGGCAGCCTGGCCCCACAGCCTGGCCCCACCCACAACGGCTTTGCACCTCACAACAATCTCAGGAGCCCGGCAGCCCTCCCCATGTGACGGCGGAAACAGCAGCCGGGAGGGGAAGTGACTGGGCTAAGGTCATGCGACAGACTCCTGCAGGCTGGGCTGGGGGCCAGGTGGCCGGACCCCCAGGGGAGGGCCCTTCTGGAGCTGGTAGCTGTGACGGGATGGGAAAGGCCCTGGGTTAAATATTGGGAGGCCTGCGTTCCAATCCCGAGGCCGTTGTGTGGCTGAGGGCGGCGTCCGGAGCCTTGGGTTCCTTGTGGCGGGGGGCAGGGGGGGGGCCTGCGGGGAGATGAAAGGAGCTGGGAGGTGGGGACGCCTCTGCCGGAGCCAGGTGAAAGGTTGCTGTGGCCACGGCGCCTGATACGGGTGCTTTGATCTGTGCGTCACAGGGCAGCACACAGGGTTTATGGCCCCGTACCTGGCCGGCTGCTTCCCGGTTTGCCTCTTTGCTGCCGTTTGAAGGAGCTGTTTGGATGGGGTAACGGAGGTCCAGGGTGGGGGTGTGGGCTGGCGAGCTGGGTGTGGAGGAACTGGAAGCCAGGAGGGCTGTCCCCCACCCCCAGGCCCAATTAGAAAGACCCAGGCTTGGGTGGGCACTGGGGTGGGGAACCCCACTGAGGAGCAGGGCATTCTTTTTTACTATTGTTTAAAGTTATTACATATGTCTCCTTCCCCCCACCCCCGATTGACCCCTCCCCGGCCACTCCCACTCCCCAGAACCAGCCCCCACCACCCCAGGGTCCGTGTCCATTGGTTAAGCAAAGGGCATTCTTTTTCTTTTCTTTTTTATTTTTTACAGAGAGGAAGGGAGAGGGATAGAAACATCGAAGAGAGAGAGAGACAAGGATCAGCCACCTTCTGCACACCGCCTACTGGGGATGTGCCCAAAACCAAGGTACATGCCTTTGACCGGGATCGAACCTGGGACCTTTCAGTCCGCAGGCCGACGCTCTATCCACTGAGCCAAACCGGTTTCAGCATACAAAGGGCATTCTTTAAAGACCCTTGTTCGTGAAAGAAGTCACCAAACCAGGTGTGACGGGGCTTGTTAGAAAGGTCCTGGTACAAGAGTGAGCGCCAGGAGGCCAGGATCACAGCGGGGTCCCAGTGAGACAGGGCGAGGCACAGGAATGGCTGGAGGAGGAACTGCCGGATGGGTGAGTGGAGAAACGGACGGGTGAGGGTGGACGGAGAGAAGAACTTCAAGAGGGGTGACGTGGACGCGTGACGATTCTCGGGCTGCGAGGCATTGGCTGGGGAGTATTGGGAAGGACACCTCTGGCAGTCAGATGGGAATCTCTGCTTTCTGGTCAGGACTCAGTGAAACCCAGCAAAAGCCCGGGGAGGCTGACCGTGATTGGTGCTTATTGAGAATCCAAGGTGATTCTAACCTTTGGGGCCATGACACCATTAGCTGCCGGGTGGTGCTGGGCAGTCAGTGTACAGACGTCATTCCCTCTCCAAACATTCTCAGGATGCTCGCTCGCTTCAGGTCCCCGAGTCCTTTCTCCCCCTCACCCATCTTGGTGGCTGACCCTGGGCAGAGCATTCATGCCACCATGTGGGGCCCTGGCCAGTTCGCAGTCCTGCTGCCCGGGGTCTCGGGGGGGGAAGGCTCGGGACTAGAACTCAGACCTCCTGGTGCAATCAGGTGGGAGAAGGCATGGGGGCCGGGAGAGATCCCGAGAAGAGGGAAGGAGATGGGGCTCGGAGATGGCGGCCCACCCTCCTCAGCCCTTGCGGACTTCCCTTAGGCAAGTTTGATCTTGAGCAGTGGCCCAGCTCGTCCTGCCTCATGGAAGGGTTGATATTGATGATGATCAAGAAGCAGAGGATTCTTTTTTAAAATATATTTTATTGATTTTTTACAGAGAGGAAGGGAGAGAGATAGAAAGTCAGAAACATCGATGAGAGAGAGGCACCGATCAGCCGCCTCCTGCACACCCTACAGTGGAGATGTGCCCACAAGCAAGGTACATGCCTCCAACCGGAATCGAACCCGGGACCTTTCAGTGGGCAAGGCCACGCTGTATCCACTGAGCCAAACCGGTCACGGCCAGAAGCCGAGGATTTTTAAATGTGGAAAAGCCTCTCCTCAGCTCCCCACGACTCTCATTTAGAAAATAAATAAATAAACAAAAACAAAACTGAGTCTCGGAGAAGGAAAGCAACTCACTCAAGGTCACAGAGAGAGTGAGTGGGTGCAAGAGCGAGCCGTCCTCGGGGTTCCCGAGCAGGCTTGTGAGGGGCCTCCGATTTCCACCTGCTGGGCCGGGGCAGGGAGCTGGCGAGAAGGGGGGAAGGGGGTGGTCTAAGGAGACCAGCAGTGGATCTGTCCTGCTAGGACCGCCTCGCAGCTGGGCAGAGTTCAGCGCTGTAACTGCCCGAGGTGACACTGGAGAGCAGCCAGCTTGTCAGTTCCACCCGTTAACTAACCGCCTATTGTTTTCCTCGGGGATTAATTTTGAAAAGCAAACGGTACATTTTATCACACGTTGGAACCTTTAATCTTCGCCGTGGCTGATCCCTGAGCAGGGTCCAGGCCTCCCTTCCTCCGTGGTTCAGGGGGCCCCAAAGCCCCAGGGGAACCCGGGAATGGGGGGCGCCTGGGGGCCACTGCCAGCCTCTTGCTGCTGGATCCCAGCTCCGCACAGTACCCGGGTGACACATCTGGGAGGGGCGGGCGGCCAGAGGAGTGGCACGAGGGGACAGTGATTGACAATCGGGAGCCTGTTCTCCTTCGCCGGGACATTTCCCTCTGCTTCATTAATATCACAAAAGGACGCCGAGCCTGCACTGGATTGTGGGGATTATGCAAATGAGGCCACGGGAAGGGAGATTTCTGTGCTACTGGTTGTTCTGGCTGCAGTGGAGGCCTGTCCTCAAAACACCCAGCAAGGCCACAGCGGGGCGAGGACCGCTGTGGGGGAGGCCGTGGTGGGGACCCTGACTTAAAGGCCCCAGCCTGGGCCAGGACTTCTGGGGGGTTCAGGGGGGCTAGGTTTTCTCTGTAGAGAGCAGCTGGATGGTTATCTTTACAGAATCTCAACCCTCACAGAGCACAGGGCTTAGTTCTTCTCCGAGAAGGTGCAGGTGAGGGAGAAAGGATGAAGCTTTTGGAGCTGGAACTGCTGCTCGGCTACCTGCTGACTGTGTGATCCTGGGTGAGCTGATCCCCCTCCAAGCCTCAGTCTCCTTATCTGTGAAGTGGGGGCAGGGATAGCACCAGCCCAGAGTAGATGTGAGAACTGAACAAGATGAAGTCCAGCACATTCCTGAGATGCGCCAATAGTGCCAATGTTACCTCCTTCTCCATCTGGTTCATGTGAAATACGTGTAATAATTCATGTACTATAATGGTATTAGTAGTATAAATTTATTCTATTCTATTCTATTCTATTCTATTCTATTCTATTCTATTCTATTCTATTCTATTCTATTGTAACACCAGGCTATATGCATACACACACACATATCACAGTGAAAGATAATATAACAACGAACAGAGATAAGGTACTAAGACACCCATTTTATGGATGGGAAAACTGAGGTAAGTGAAGAAACTTGCTAAAGGTCACACAGATGGTGAGTGGCTGAGCAGGGTTGATAAGCAGGTTTCTCTTACCCTCCTCAGTGCAGGGAGGGGGGTGGCAGGTACCGTGGAGTCAGGAGAACTGGGGTTCAGAGATCTGGGCCTGGCTTTCCCTCAGAGTCCAGGGTCTGGGTGTTCTCATAGTTCACCCCAGGAACTGTGTGTGTCCTGTTGTGCTCCCCACTCTGAGCAGAGCCTGGCTGGTCGGGGGCCTCATTACCAACTGTGCAGATGCTACAGAAGGGTCTTGACAGCCATGAGGCTTGATCTGCCCCATTTCCAATGGGGAAACTGAGGCCCAGAGAGGGAAGGGAACCCACCCAAGGTAACATGGAGCCGTCAGCAGGTCTCCTGTCTCCCAACCAGAGCTTTCTTCCCTCTGGACCCCACTCACCGCAAGGGAATTGATTTCTTTCCTTTTTAAAAATATATTTTATTTTTTAAATGTTTTTATTGATTTCAGATAGGCAGGGAGAGGGAGAGAGAAATAAAAGCATCAATAATGAGAGAGAATCATGCCTTCTGCATGTCCCACACTGGGAACTGAGCCCACAACCCAGGCAGGTGCCCTGACTGGTAATCAAATCGTGACCTCTTGGTTCACAGGTTGATGCTCAGCCTCTGAGCCACACCAGCCAGGCTGACTACATTCTTACTGATTTTAGGGAGGAAGTAAGAGAGACAGGGAGGAACACGTCCAGCGGTTGCCTCCCACATGCACCCTGGCATGTGCCCTGACTGGGAAGTGCATGAGATGATGCTCAACCAACGGCGCTACATCAGCCGGGGCTGGAGGATTGACTTCTTAGTTGACTGCCTCATGCGCTGGAAATGTTTGCTGAGCTTGAGTCATGAGCTCCGACCTAGACAGCAGTGTGGGGACAAGCGTGAGGGCTGAGCAACCTTCATACCTGTCTGACCACAGAGAAAGGCCCAGACAGAGAGGGGAGCGCTGGGTCAGGCGCCAGGGGCAGAGACAAACAGATCCTGTCCAAACTCCCGTCCGGTGGGTAACCTGTGATAGAACAGCCACCACCACAGGTGGCATTTAGCAAGAGCTTCCCGTTAGTGTGCGAGGTGCTTCCGGCTTTATGCTCATTCTCTTCATTAATCACTAGCTGGTATAATAATAATGATAATAATAATAATAATAATAACAACAATTTAATTATATATTAATAATATAATGATATCACATGTAGAATACAACAGTGCCACCTACATAAAATTATCACACACAGACCACCACAGTCATTTTACAGATAAGGGCACTGTGGCTCAGAGACACTAAATCACTTCCCACGGTCACCCAGCGCTGCAGCAGGCGAAGAGGGAGAATTACGCCCAGTTCTGCAGGTCTCCAGGCCTGTGCCCTGCTATCCTCTGTTCCGTTCAGCAGCCCCTGGCCAGACACGGGTGGCTACAGAGCACTCAGAATGTGGCCCGTGAGAACTGAGATGTACAATAAATGTAAACCACACACCGGATTTCAAAGGCTTAGTAAGGAAAAGGTTAGATGTCTCATTGACAGTTAAAAAAAAAAGTCAGTGAGCATACCTGAAATGAATATCCTGTCTAATAAAAGAGTAATATGCAAAGTGACTATCACTCCAATACGCAAGATGGCTGCCCACATGTGGACACAAGATAGCCACCACAAGATGGCCAGCAGGGGAGAGCAATTGGGAGGGACCAGGCCTGCAAGGGAGGGCAGTTGTGGGGGGTCAGGACAGCAGGGGAGGGTAGTTGGGTTGGGACCAGGCCTGCAGGGGAGGGCAGTTGGGGGTGACCAGGCTGGCAAAGGGAGGGCAGTTAGGAGCAATAGGATTGGCAGGGGAGCAGTTAGGCATCAATCCAGGCTGGCAGGGGAGTAGTTAGGGGGTGATCAGGCTGGCAGGCAGAAGAGGTTAAGGGCAATCAGGAAGGTAGGCAGGCGAGCAGTTGGGAGCTAGCAGTCCTGGATTGTGAGAGGGATGGTCTGACTAACCAGGATCAGGCCTAAATGGACAGTCAGACATCCCTTGAGGGGTCCCAGCTTGGAGAGGGTCCAGGCTGGGTTGAGGAACACAACCCCTCATGCACAAATTTTGTGCACCGGGCCTCTAGTTTATAATAATAAAAGCGTAATATGCTAATTAGACTGGATGTCCTTCCAGGATGAAGCCCGGGCTGCAGCCGCTGGATCAAGGCAGCCACCGTGCCTGTGAGGGAGGGGTCCGCCCACGGCTGCAAGGGAGCAGCTGCGAGGGAGGGTCGAGGCATCCTTGGCTGCGAAGGCCCACTCTGACATGAGTTTCCTGCATCGGGCCTCTAGCAATGAATATAAATTATATCCCAATCGCACTTAAGTTAAAAAGCACGCACACCAACGTCGGCGACATGTTGAAATAATGTTTGGGATACGTTGGGTTAAACAAAACACGTTATTAGAATTAATTTTGTCTGTGATTCGTGCCTAATTATATATTTATCCTACCAGTTTGTTTTTCTTGCCTTTATTTCAGCGAAATCAGTCACTGTGGTGTTATAATCAAGATTTCCCCGTAATTTCCGTTCTGTTGAGAATCATGTGAAATTAGACCACCTTTCTCAAACCGTTGTATTTCTTAGGTGGTTTTTAATTAATCCCACCGGGAAATGCTTGCTCCGCGGAGGTTATAGCAACAAATTGTCAATAATATTCTGAAAGCAATCGATGTAGGTGAGGAAATGAGCTGTGGATTTTCCCCTAGCAAGCTTAAATGTTGTCACAGGGTGGTGGGTGATAAATTATGCTTACCCAGAAAAATATGAACGATTTAATTCCTCTCAGAAAGGCTGTCATGGATGCTTGAGTCTTACTGTCTCTCAGAGTCTTACTGTCTCCCAGATCTAACCCTCCTCTGACTGGTGTCCTGCTGGAGGCAAGTTGCCCCTGGACCTACCTGTATACAGTGGTACCTCGAGATACGAGTTTAATTCGTTCCGTAACCTTGAGGCGTGGGAAACTATGAGACGCTCGAGTCGCGGTAAACTGGTGGGTCGTGTGCAGCTGCCGATCCACGCGATGACTCCTATCTCAAATGTTGCTCATATTTCAAAGCAAAAATCGCTCGCCCTACGGCTCGTATCTCAAAAATCTCATATGTTAGGGCACTCGTATCTCGAGGTACCACTGTACAAACGTGAGAGTGCTCTGCATTATTCAGCATTGCCTCCGATGCCCTACACAACTCTGACGGACACCGTGCCCCTTTCCTTTCTCTTTTTTAAAAATAACGTTACCGTTTTATTTTTATTTATTTAAGTCCTCACCTGAGGATGTTTTTCTTTTCTTTCTTTTCTTTTTTTTTTTTTAATACATTTTATTGATTTTTTACTGAGAGGAAGGGAGAGGGATAGAGAGCTAGAAACATCAATGAGAGAGAAACATCCATCAGCTGCCTCCTGCACACAGGGATGCACCCGCAACCAAGGTACATGCCCTTGACCGGAATTGAACCCGGGACCCTTTAGTCCACAGGCCGACGCTCTATCCACTGAGCCACACCGGTTTCGGCATGAGGATATTTTTCTATCGATTTTTAGAGAGAGTGGGAGGGAGAGGGAGAGGGAGAGAAACATCGGTTGGTTTCATCCCGCCTGCATCCCAACCAGGGCCAGGAGCCGCCTGCAGCCGAGGTCCGTGCCCTTGACCGGAATTGCACCTGGGACCCTTCCGTCCACAGGCTGAATGCTCTCTATCCACCGAGCCCAACCGGCTGGGGCATCGTGCCCCTTTTCCAGTACCTCCGGAGCCACACGTTGGAACGTGAAGAGAGGCGAGGAAATGGACGCTGGCACCAGTGGGAATGCACTGCACTGGGCTATGGAAGGGGGAGGCTTTAACAAGTTAATTAATTTGTCTCTCCTCTTGCGGGAGAGCAGAGGCTTTTCTGGGGCAGCTAAGAGCCTCTCCGAGCTCCAGACCAGCGTCAGCGGCCGCACAGCCCGCCAGCCCGGGCAGCTCTGCAGTCGGCCAGCCTTTGTGTGGGGGGCGCGGAGCAGGAGAGGGGGAGCAGCGCCTCCTCGGCCCCCCTGCGGTCTGAACAGCGCCCGGAGGAGGGCGGCGAGGAGAGGGGGGGCCGAGCGAGGTGACCCCGGCTGCCCGCGTCCCTTGGCAAAGTGCTTGTGTCTGTGACCCTGGGGTCTCTGTGCTCCTCACGTGTGACCGGGTGCCCGAGCTGCGCGGAAACCAAGAGCGAGGGTTTAAAAACTTTCCTAGCAACGTAGCACTGCCGCTCTGTCCCAGCGCCTTGCGCTAGCAATTCATCTTTTTCGTAATTATTTTCTAAACTATCCTAAGACAAACAGAATGTTTCATTTCCTGCGCAGTTTTCCTACCATTGTCTCATGAAACATTGACTGTCATTCTAAAATTGCATTTCATCTACGGGCTTCGGTCTCAGTGCAAGTTATAAAACTTTGCTTTATTGTGGTAAAGAGACACATGACATAACATTTACCATCTTACCCCCCCCCCCCATTTTTTTAATTTAGTTTTGTTAATCTTCATCTGAGGATTTTTAGAGAGAGCGGAAGGGAGGGGGAGCGGAGGGGGGGGTGAAGAAAAAGAGAGAGAGAGAGAAAGAGAGAGACAGAGACAGAGACAGAGAACAATTGATTGGTTGCCTCCTGCGCATGCTCCTTGACTGGGAATCAAACCCATGATGCTTCTTACCCATTTCTTTTTTAAATTTTATTGATTTTTTAGAGAGAGGAAGGGAGAGAGATAGAAAGTCAGAAACATCAATAAGAGAGAGACATCGATCAGTCGCCTCCTGCACGCCCCACAGTGGAGATGTGCCCGCAAACAAGGTACATGCCCCCAACCGGAATCGAACCTGGGACCTTTCAGTCCGCAGGCCGACGCTCTATCCACTGAGCCAAACCGGTCTCGGCCTTCTTACCCATTTTTAAGGGTAAACCTCAGTGGCATTAAATACAGTCACAATGCTGTGACACCGATCTTTGGAGCTTCTTCATCTTGCAAAAGTGCACGATGTACCTTTGAAAAACTCCCCACCCCCCACTTCTACAGCCTCTGGTGACCGCCACCAACTTCCTGTTTCTATGAAGGTGAGCACTTTAGACACCTGACTAGTCATGCATTTGCGTTGTCTTTCACAAATGTGTCAGTCGGCAACACGTTGGAAAGTTACAAAACAACACGGTCCTTTGCAATAGACAGTTGGAGATAGTTCGCTCACAAAGTCAGGGCCCAGGACAGGGCCCCTCCTGCCCAGGGAGGTCGAAAGGCATTTCCTTTATTTTATTTATCTTTTTATTTTTTTAAAGTGTTATTTTGTTTAGAGAGAGTGGAAGGGCCGGGGAGAGACAGAGAGAAACATCGATGCGAGAGAGACACACCGATTGGTTGCCCCCCGACGTGCCCTCATGGGGCCAGGATGGAGCCTAAAACCGAGGGACATGCCCTTGACTGGAATCGAACCCGGGGCCCTTCAGTCCAAGAGCCAACGCTCTATCCACTGAGTAACCGGCCAGGGCTGGAATGGCATTTCTGATTCACTCTACTGGACCGCACTTTTCCCGAGTGTCAAAGGGGTGATTGACAGCAGTCTCTGAGAACTCTGCAGCCAAGTAAATCACCTTCGGAATCCCAAGTCTGGCTGGGCAGCCGCCGTCTGTCCCCTCCCAGTGGGCCTGCCCCAAGTCCCACTGCACAGCCAAGGACGCCTCTGTCCCCACGCACCTGTTTCCTGCCGCTGCAGTGGCAGAGGGCCTGCTCCTGGGTGAGACCTGCAGGGGGACGAAGGCCCAGCGCGTTCCCCGTCCGAACACGTTCCTCTCCGTGGACCTCCCTCCCGTTTCCACGGTTCACACTCCAGCCACCGAAAGGTGTTCATGAGGACGAAGCCAAGGTAGGACCCCACATTTTATTACTTATTTTAAAACTAGTAGCCCATCACACGATATCACATGCAGTAGCCACCCGCCACTTCCACGGGAGGCAGAGGTGCCCACGGGAGTTGGGAGGGAACTGAGCTGCTTCTGCGAGAGGCAGACCGCCGTCTCCTCTCTGGGCCTGTGCGTGGCCATGAGGCTGCGGGCCGGCCCCCTGTCTCTGTCTCCGTCTCTGTCTCTGTCTCTGTCTCCACTCAGGGCCTCACCTGGGTGCACAACCTCTTTCTGTCTGGTCGTGACCCATTATGGCATCCTGACCTAATTTGCATATCCCATATATATATATATATATATATATATATATATATATATTGTTGTTGTTGTTGTTTGTTTACTTATTGTTCTGATACTTTTGTTTTTTTACATTATGAAATTTCAGAGCTGAAAGGGACTTGAGTCTGGTTTTTCTCTCTCACTTTATAAATAATACACAATCTCTGCAAAACAACCCCAAAGGCAATATACTTACATATTTTTAAAAATCACCCATAATCCCACCCGGCCAGCTGGCTCCATTGGTTGGAATGTCGTCCCATACACCAAAAAGTTTTCGGGTTTGATCTCTGGTCAGGATAGGTATGGGAAACAACTGATCAATGTTTCTCTCACATCGATGTTTCTCTCTCTCTCTCTCTCTCTCTCAATTAATAAAAACATACCTTTAAGTGAGGATTTTAAAGAAAAGATCACCCATAATCCCAGCATCCAGGGATAACCACCACCCTTAATATTTTGTAACTATTCTATACATTCTAAAGCAGCAGTATTAACCGTAATGTTCTTTTTGTCTTGCTTATAACCTGTTTTTTCCATTCAGTAATTTTTCTGCTTCTATAAATGCACTGCTACATCATCCGTGGGGGTATTCCTTCGGGTATGTTTGGCAATTGTTCCCTCGCTATTATAAACAATAAACAGCATTCCTGCCGTCAACTCTTTCCATGATTTCCTCGGCATCAAATCCCAGAAGCGGAGTCTCTAGGCCAAAGGCCGTACATTCCATATGTAAAGGGGCTTGCCTACAGGGTTTGACAGCACCGATGAGCACTGCCATCAAACGTGCCCATTTCGGCTCCTGCCTGCCAGCCCCGACCACGACCACTTTTTATCTGCTATCACTCTTTACCTCCCTGTTTTTCACATTTATACTTCCTTGTAGGAGGTTGGACGTGTCTTCCTTATGTGTCCTTGCCAATTATTGAGACACACTTTGGAGCTCATCCATCCAGCTGTGAAAATAGGCTCAGAGGCGAGGAGCGTCTTTTGCAAGCGAGGCAGGGACGGACCAGAACAGGAACCAGGCTTTCTGATGCCAGGAGAGGAGGTTTTCCCGGGATTCGGGGGCCCCTCGAGTGAACAGAGAGAGACACAAGGGTTATGAATCAAGACCAGAAAGCGCCCCCCCACCCCAAACCCCCTGCCCCGTGTGTTTCACATTACGGTGTGACATTGACAAGTAATCCCTCCCGCTCCCGCCTCCCGTTCTCACCTGTAAAACCAAGAGGTCGGAGGAGTCAGCTGCTCAGATCTTTCTCAGCACTGACAAGAGGGCTGGTCTGCCATCCCCCAGGCCCTTCCCAGCCCCACGTGTTAGAGTGAAAACCTTGCATGTGCACAGCCCACTGTGGTTCACAAAACATTCCGGTGACATGGAGAGGAGAGGCAGCGAGATTCATGCCATCCCACGAAGAAGCGAAGGGAGGCTCAGAGTTACATGGCTTACCCTGCGGGCACCACCACAACTTCCGGCAAATCCCCACCGTCCTCTCAGACACCTTCTCACAAGGTCGCTGTCTGGAGGGTCCTCCTGCAGGGAAACTGTGTGCCCATTAATACCTCTCCCGCTGGTACAGGCTCTTCTTTCAGCTACAAAATTCACTGAGCACCTGTTCTGTGCCAGGCTCTGTGCCAGGGGTGTGTGTGTGTGTGTGTGTGTGTGTGTGTGTGCAGGGATGAGCATGGAACTTGCAGTCTGGTGGAGGAGACACACCCAAACAGATCGTTTCAGTAGGAGGTGACAGGTCCTTGGAAAGAGGGCAGAGTGAAAGCAGTGGGAGCTAGGGTGCGGGCATCAGGCTAGGTGAGAGGAATCAGGGCGGGCTTCCTGGAGGAAGTGGTGCCCAACTCTCATCTTGAAGAGGGATTAAATGACAGCCAGGTGAAGAAGGACAAAGTGGGTAGAGGAAACAGACTGGAGACAAGAAAGGGAACAGCAGCACTTTCAGAGCACTTTGAAAGAGGCCACGGGATTTGGATTCAATTCAACAGATGAAGAAAGCTTGAAAACATGTCTTTATGAGTTCATCTCAGAGCATCAGCAATAAACCCACGATATGTTAAAATAAACATCTTTTGATGACATTTAACAGCATTTTTTTCAATGAAAGTATGGAGTGGGCAGAGGGGAGTTGTTTTTGCACTTTTCGCTGGTCTCTTTGAGGTTGCTGGTTGTCATGAGACAGTGTTGTCCTCACTGGATCTTGAGGACCCCCAGCGTCCTCTGAAGAGGGTGGGTTGGATGAGGGGATCCTGGAGACAGAGCGGCTGGGTGGAGACAGCGGGCATCCCCTCCCCTCCCGGGAGCTGAGGCAGCGGGGTGAGTGAGGGCTGGACAGGAGGGGCAGGGGTGAGAGGTGTGGTGGGGTGGGAGGGGAACCTGGGGTAGGCTTGGGCTGTAGGACTGACTGGGAAGCAGGCCCAGGGCCCCAGCTTAGATGCCGGGCTGCCGGCCGCCGAGCCAGGGGTCTGGTCGAGGGGAAGAGGCGATAAATCATGTTTAGAACTTGTTGGGTTTAAAGTGTCGTGAACCCCCTAAGTACAGCGCCCAGAGACTGGCGCCTGGGCTGGGGAGGGGATGAATTCTTGTGGGATGGAGCTGCCAGGATGGGGGGCCCTCACCCCTGTTGTGAGACTGTCAGGCGGACGGTCAGGGGGGCGTGGCCTGGTGGCTGCATACCAGCCTCGCCAGTAGGCCTTCTCTTGGACTTGCTGAGCAGACTCTGCCATCGTCCAGACCAGCGCCAGGAAGCTAAGCCAGCGCTCAGCCCTGAGGAGGACTGAGGCTGTGGAAGGAACTGGGACTGGAGGCCCAGGATCTGATTTCGGTTTAGGTGGATGGGGCGGGGGGGGGGGGGGGGGGGGGGGGGGGGGGGGGGGGGGGGGGGGGGGGGGGGGGGGGGGGGGGGGGGGGGGGGGGGGGGGGGGGGGGGGGGGGGGGGGGAGAAAGATGCCCAGCTTGGGGTGAGGGAAATTCAGGGCAGGAACATGCCAAGGGCTTCCTGAAGAAGGGACTAGAAGGGGATTCTCCTTATCTTGGAATCTCTGCTGTGTTTGGAAAATTCTCACATCTTGCCAGGTGCCGGGCCAGGTGAGTCCAAAGTGGGTCCTTCCAGCCCTGAGTTCTGGCACTGTTTTGTGAGGTCGCCTAGGCTTGGTTTGGGCTGTGCCCATGCCAGTCCCAGGCCATCGGGTGAGCTCTGCCCACGCTCTGCCAGCGCGGCTGGACCCAGGCCTCCGAATGATGTCACCGCTCCCCCACCCTTGCCTCTGTGTTTCCTCTCCAAGGGCTCTGTCCCCAAGCGTTCTCCGCCCGTGTGTTGGCATAATGGCTCCCTGCACAGCGAACACAGAGAAAAAGAGGGCTCCCGTTTCTCAATGTTTGCCCAGAAAATTCCTGGATGGATTCGTGTTGGCCTGACATGAGTCATATGCCCATAATGTTGAGCCAGTCACCATGGCCAGAGGAGCATGGGTTTTGCCAGTTGGCCAGGCCTGGGACAGGTGCCCACTCTTGAAACTGGAGGTGGGAGGGATGCCACCTCTCCCCCGCCCCCCAAATTGCATAGACAGCAAGTGAGGCTGGGAGGTCGCTACAGGAAAAAGAGGAGGCTGCCGCTAGGATGGGGTGCTCTCCGGAGGAAGTCAGACTGCCGGCCCCGGGAAACGGGAGGTGATGCATTTCTGTTGTGTCAGGCCGGCCAGCGTGCGGTATTTTGCTGTAGCAGCGGCAGCCCGAGGAGACAAATCTACCATCTGAAATGATTTCATTGACTCATGTGGCTCTTCTCCATCCTTCTCCCCAAGGGATCAGCTCCATGAGGCCATGTGCCATCTGTTTCGGTCGCTCCTGCGTCCCGCGTGTCTGGACCAGTGCCTGCCGCACAGTAGATGCTCATGAAATATTTGGTCCCTTAAAGAACGGATGAATGCATGAGCCTCTCACTCCAGGATTCTTATTTTTTTTTAAAAAAAAAAAATATATATTGATTGATTTCAGAGAGGAAT
Organism: Lasiurus borealis; assembly: GCA_004026805.1. Lineage (NCBI taxonomy): Eukaryota > Metazoa > Chordata > Mammalia > Chiroptera > Vespertilionidae > Lasiurus > Lasiurus borealis. The sequence continues at coordinate 20,952 of PVJN01012281.1, forward strand.
GAAGACGGGGAGAGAGAGATAGAAACATCAATGATGAGAGAGAATCATTGATTGGCTGCCTCCTGCATGCCCCATCCTGGGGATCAAGCCTGCAACCCAGGCACGTACCCAACCAGGAATTGAACTTCGACCTCCTGGTTCACAGGTGACACTCAACCACTGAGCCACGCCAGCCAGGCCTCACCCCAGGATTCTTTTCTCAGACTGGTGCCAGCCTGTGATGCGAGCCTGGCCTTCCTCCTCCCTTCCAGTCCCCTCTCACCCGTAGACACACACACCATCCCGACAGAGGCAGCATAGCCAGATGGTGACAAAAGAGTGTCGACCCCAGACCTGGTTTAAATCCTGGCCCGGGTGTGCCCGAGGGCAGCCCTCAGACCAGGCCTTTATCTCTTCGTTTTCTCCGATAACCCTTTCAACGCCGGGAATACAGCAGGTGCTCCATACACGGAGGCTGTAGTCCGCTCTCCTTGGCTGTCCCATCCTTCCCAGGAGGCTTGCCTGCCGCATCCCCTCCTCCTCCAGGAAGCCCTCCCAGACCACCCTGCCCAGGCCCCGCTGGCTCCGGCTAGGGCCCACTGACTGGCTCCCTGGCCGCTCGGCAGTCTGCCTGGGATCATTAATTCTCTTTTTGTGCCGGCGCGGCCCATCTCCCCGGCTGCCTCGGCCGTTGGCCATGTTTTAATGAGGATTTCTCTTTGTGAATAAAGAAGCAGGCCTTTGATCTCCCTGCTGGAACTGGCTGTCTTTGATAGTCCGCACCGACTCACTGCGGAGAGCCGGGCCAGGATTCACGGCTGGGCCCTGCTGCTGCCCCCTGCCGGCCCCGTGGCACGTGGCCTCCCTTCTTCAGCCTCAGTTTCCCCCCCAAGTATAAAGGGCCCGGGCAGAGCAGACCTTGTATTGTAGTTCAGTGAAATGTCACCTTAGCCTGGTTTCTTCTGTAGTGTCCTTTGCTTACATGTCAACTCTCAGTCAGCAATTCGCCCCCGAGTGCCGATGAGTAGCAACGAGGCCAGGAGGTGAGAAGTTGCTTGTCCGAGGCACACGTTAGGCCCCGATTTGAACCCTGGTTGTCTGACTTCTGGCCTTGCTATTGTGACCCCCAAGGCCAAGGTTAACTGGGGATGCTCTGGCCAGCGGGGGACTCTTTGGGGGGAGGCAGGAAAAGGACCCACAGGCCCCTTCTGCTCGGGGAGGGGGCAGCCGGAGGACTTGGGGTGGGAGGTCAGACTGGATGACGGAGATGGGGTCCCTGGAGGCCCGGGCGGGGGAGGCTTGTCTGGGGAGGAGCGGAGGAGACACCGGGATTTGGAGGAGGGACCCCTTTCAAAGGTGAATCAGCTCTGAAATAATTCCTCACATCACTCACGGCCCTGGTGCTTGGAGTCTGGAACCGGGCCATGTGCACAGAGGAAGAGGGAGGTTCAGACTGAGAAGAGAGTTGTCTGGGGCTGGTGACAGGGCTGGAGCTGGTCCCAAACTGTGACCTGGCGCCGACCGCACACCCGGACCCCAGAGGGACTCGGTCGGCGGGGAAGCTCCCCGGAGAGGCCCTGGTACCGGGAGAGGGACACAGCCTGGCTCCCTGGGGGAGTGTGTTACAGGCCGGGGTGGGGGAGGAAGCCACAGAGGAGGGACAGTGGGAGAGAGATAGAAAGGCACTAAGAGAAAAGAGAGAGAGAAACAGAGAGAGCAGGGGGGAAAGGTAGGAAGGCAGGAGGGAGGCGCAGGGGAGAGGGGCGGGAATCAGGGGTTCAGTTTGTTCCCCGCAGAGCCCGTCCACGGGGGTGCAGGAGCAGATGGCTCTCTCAGCCAGTGTTGACAGGAGCGTAAAAACACGGGCCACCTAGCCCCCTGCGGGGCCGCGCTGGGCTCTCCTTGGTGGGCAAGGCACAGAGGGAGGCTGGTGGGGTTCAGGGTCAGGTCCCCTGAAGTGATGGGGTGGGGGGTGAGTGCAGACCTGGGCTGTGCTCAGGAGCTGGGCGGTCTGCATGGAGTTACAGCCCTTGATCTGAGCTTCAGTTTAGGCCTCGGTAAAAGGGTCAGAGTTGAGCACGCCCCACCTCCCGTGTGTGTGTGTGTGTATATGAGCTGTGCATATGTGTATGTGTGTGTGTGTATGTGTGCATGTGTATGCATGTCTGTGTGTGTGTGTGTGTGTGTGTGTGTGTGTGTGTGTGTAAGAGGCAGCCTCCGGGCTCTGATGCTCTGGATTCCACTGTTTCTGGGCTCCGGGCCTCACCCGGGGTGCCGGTTGGGGCAGCTGGGCCGCTGGCCCCTCCCTGGAAGGGGTTCAGCCTGGCTCCAGCTTCTGCCTCTCGCTGCCCATCCAGTGCCTCCCTCCTCCCCACCCCCAACCTCCCCCCATCCCGGCTCCTCTCTCACTCCGCCAGGCGAAACCCACCCATGGAAAAAATGAGTGTGTGGGGCCGGCCGTTAAAGGACGGAAAGCCATGGTTTCCTTTCCCTTTCCTTCCTGTCCTGGGAGCCATCCTGCTCTGGACCATTTAACACCAACGGGGGCAGCCATTTTGGGGGGCACCTACTGTGTGCCAGGCCCAGATCTACAGCCCGTGGGGGGTCATCGCATCAGACTCCCAGAATTCCACTCTTCACAGGCGCCCATGTCACAGAGGAGGACAGAGAGGCCGGCCCAAGGATGAAACCAGAAGGTGGGGGGCCGGGCCTAGGACCCGCGTCCTGCTGAGGGTAAGGCCAGGGCTCCTCCCGGCACCACCCCAACTCCCCCGGGATGACGGGGCGCTGGGCAAGCAGCCAGAGAGGCGGATTCTGCTCTGTCCTTAAGTAACTCACCTCCCGCTCTGAACCTCAGGATTTGGGGTCAACAGAATGGAATAAACGATAGAATCTGTCCACCCCCCCACGCTGCTGTGAGCAGTTCCACAATCACAGCTCACCCGCGGGGGCACTGGCCCTGGCCTGGCACCGTGGTACGTGACAGCAGCTAAGGGCTGGGTGAACATCACGTGTACAGCAGAGGCTCCTGGGAGCTGCCTTGCCCAAGGTTCCGCACAGAATTATGGGGCTGGGACCAGGACAAAGGGGAGAGCCAGTACTCTATCAGGTCTGTGACCTTGGGAAAGTCACCTTCTGGCCCCGGGCCTCAGTTTCCCCTTCTGGCAAAGGGCAGGAAGAAGCAGAGGTGGTTGTGGGGCGCTGGCTCGGCGAACCCCTTCTCCTGGGTGACCTGGGGAGAGTGACCTTAGCCTTGCCGAGCCCATCTGTAAAAGAGGGTGCTGTAGGAAAAGACAGGGGTGCGTCTGGGGGCCTGCTGAGACGTTAGAGAGAGGACCTGGACTCCCAGCCTCTCCCCTACCCCCCCACCCCCCACCTTGCCCCCGCGGGGCCCAGGGGTGTGGGAAGGGAAGGCACAGGGCAGGCGGGGGATTAGCCCCGGGTCCCCCTCCCGGGGCGGCGCTTTTAACCGCGTTCTCCCGCGGATAAGCCCTGCCCCCTCCCAGGCCCCGGGCCAGGCCTGTGTTTGCCGTGGGGATCGGGGCTGGCCCGGCCGCCTTTCATTCGGGGCAGCTTTGCTTGCTTTCCGAGAAGCGGGGCGGCCGGGCTGCCGGTCCCCGCTCCCCGCCAGCAGATGGGCCGCTGGGGGAGAGGCGGCCGTCCTAAGAGGATTGGCGCCTTTCTTCCCACCCTTTGTGCTGCTCCCGCCGCCTGCGCCCAGACCACAAAGGCCGCTTGTTTGGCTGCCTCTGGGGGCGCGGGGGTCACAGCCAGCAGCGGCGCCCTGGGAGACGGGCACCCCCTGTGTGGCACCCCCTGTGTGCAAAGTCCCTGCGACACCCCGGGGGTTTGCCGGAAGCACGCTCTTGCTGGGGCGCTGGGTGCAAAGAGGAGAGATGCCTAGGGGCGTCTATTGGAGGGGCAGGGCCCAGAGGGGGTCTGCCCCCCCTCCTAGGTACCGGGGCTCCGACACCCAGCACAGCTCCCTGGATCTTCCTGTCCCCCGTTTATTCCTCCCGAGAGGGAAAGGAGGGTGGGGCCCGCAGAAACTGGAGGGGCTTGGCAAGCGGCAGGCTCGAGACCCAAGAATAGCCCCAGAGAAGGAGCATCTGACGGCTCGGTTTGAGGCCGTGCTCCAAGCGAGAGGAGGCAGCTGGGGAGAGGGAAGGACAGGAATTATCTCACCAGCGAGTTTATTTTAAAAAGCTGCTGATTGAGGGCCTGCTCTCCGGTGGGTGCCAAGGAGGCAGAGAGGGAAGATCAGGTTCCACCTCCCTCCCCAGGGTCCTCTGTGTGCTGGGGGGACAGCTTTGTAGGGTTTCTTGGCCTCAGCACGGTGGACATCGGGGGCTCATTCTCATTGTGGGGGGGTCCTGTACATTGCAGGATGTCTGTCTAATAAGATCCTTGGCCTCTCCCCACTGCACCTCATTATCAGATCCTCCCCACCCCCCGCCCCCACAACCCCAACTAGCTGTGACAAACAAGAGTGTCTGCAGGCCCAGCCACGTGGCTCAGTGATTGAGCGTCAACCTGTGAACCAGGAGGTCACGGTTCAATTCCCCGTCAGGTCACATGCCTGGGTTGTGGGCTGGATCTCCAGTAGGGGGCGTGCAAGAGGCAGCTGATCAATGATTCGCTCTCATCATTGATGTTTCTTTTTTAAAAAATTTATTTATTTATTTATTATTTTTTAAAAATATTTTTATTGATTTCAGAGAGGAAGGGGGAGAGAGAGAGAGATAGAAACAGCTCATGTTCTCATGCTCTGAGTGATTTCCGGGCTCTGTCCTAGGGCCTGGGGGTGCAGCTGTGGAGTTCCAGGTGCTGAGCTCTTCCCTGTTGAGTGAGTTCACACCTGGGGGAGAAAGTGAAGTATTCCATGTCGGGGTGAAGTGGGGGCCCGGGTTCCCAAAGGGCTCCTGGAGAAGGTGACACCGAGGCAGGCCTGGGAGGATAAGTAGGAGGCACTGGGACAGAGAAAGGGGGGAAGAGAACATTCTAGGCTGAACAGGGCCGAATGGCCATCCTGGATTTGTTCCTCAGAAGTCAGTTGCGTGCAGGGGGCTTCTCTGGGGGTACAGAGGGGGTTCGAGGCGTGCAAGGAAGGGTCCCCACCCTCTGGAGGTTGTAGAGGCATCAGGAAGGGCTTCTCAGAGAAGGGGAGACAGGAGTCACACCTTTGAGGCTGAGCAAGCAGAAGCCAGGCTAGCAGGGGAGGGAGGGGGGGATGCAGGCAGAGGGAACAGGCCCTGCACGAGAGGGCCCGAGGCTGTGGCGGAAGGCAAAGAGGCTGCTGGGTCAGGAGACAGCATTGTGACGGCAGAGGGAGGGAGAAGAGGCTGGGGTGGTGGGTGGGGGAGAAGGAGCAGAGAAAGAGCCTGGACTTCTTCCCGGAGGTATTGGGAGCCACGGGGGGCCTTCGAGCAGGGCGTATTTTTATTTTAGAAAAACTGCTGTGACGACAGAGAAGAGATGGGTCTGAGGAGAGCAGGGCCAGAGGCAAGAAGCAGTTGCTGAGGTTCAGGGGAGAGGCCAGGGTGGCGGGGAGCCCGGAGTGCAAGGGTGGACCCCCGAGGAGGTGAGAGCTCGGGGCTGAGGGAGCCGGAAGTGGCATCTGGGCAGGTTAGGATGTCTGCCAGGGCAGCCCCGAAAGGATCCACCATGTCAGAAACACCAGACAAAAGACGGAAGAGAGGAAGACGGGCCTGCGAACCTCAGAATGCAAATTATTTTTGCAACTTTGCTTTCATGCCTCGTCCTTAAATATTAATAAGCAACGGTTTTTAAGAGCTTAATGTTGTGCCAGGCACTCTCTCCAGCACGTCGTGCGCATTCACTCATCAAGTCCTCAGCACAACCCATGGCGGGGTTGGGGTGGGGTGGAGTGGGGGGGGGTACCCTTTTTCATCTCCGTTTTGCAGAGAGACAAGCAGCAGCGCCCAGAGAAAAGGGATGTGGCCAAGTTTCCACAGCCAGCGAGCGGCTGGGTCTGGATTCGAACTCAGACAGTCTGGTTCCGGGGGCTGCGCGTCCTTCTGCCAAAACAGGCAGTTCGTGTAAAGCCTGCCGAACATCATCTATTTATAAAGTCCTGGGATTACAGACAAGGGAAGGAGCGATGGCATCACATTCAGGCGGTGGCGGGAAGGAGGATGTCCACGGAAAAATCACCTTCTGGAAGCTCAGGGAAAGCCTGCACGGCAGTGACCACCGCCACCTGGTGGCAGGGTACCCCACTCACAGCAGCCGTGACACAGGCCACGCCCTGTTTTGGGGGGAACACGGCATTTATGAAACCCCATGCCAGGACGGGGACACAGGCATTACTGCGATGAAAAGGCGTCCTTTCTCTGCAGAACGGAGGCGATGAAAGGCGATCCCTCACGGGCTGCTGTGAGGACAGGCGTGAGGAGGGAGGGTCTCCAGGCCCAGGCTGAAGGGATGTACGCTGAGGGACCCTGAGGTTCTGGGGACTCGGGGTGGAGTGGCCAGGCCCCATCCGTACTCCTTCCCCAGTTCCCCGGACGACCAGCGTGAGGCATGTTTGAAACAGCTGGTGGAGCTAGGGTTGGGGTGGGGTGTTACTCTGCAAACATGGGCCGTACCCATGACCCCAACCTTCTAATCCCAGGGCTTAACTGACTTCATTAACTCCAGGGGGCTCAAGAGAGACCCCCCCCAAATCATTCTCCATCAAACCACATTCATGAAAGTCCCATTCCTGGGACCTATGCAGGGAGACCCCCGGCCTGAAGGCAGGAGACTGGTGGTGGTGACCTTTGGAGGTGAACCCTCTGCAAGCGAGTGACAGGGCAGGATCAGATACTCCCTGACACCCCTAGCCCCCCTCCCCCCTGCCCTGCCTGCCCAAAGGGCAGTGAGGGAGAAACTGGGTGAACGCATAGCATGCTGGGTAGCCTGGCCAGGAGCTGATGGGTCCAGCCTCCCACCCCCCACGGTGGTTGCCATGACAACTGAGCAGGGAGAGGGAGGAGGAGAGGAGGGACCACTCGCCCCTCAGACAATGGAAACCTATTCCAGGTCACCCCTGGTCTTGTCCTAAAGGTCTTGGTGTGGTCACGCGTTCTGGGCTCTCCATATTCTGCAGGATAGGGATCTGGGGAGCAGTCCAGAGTCCAGGCCAGGCGTGGGGACCCCGTAGTGGGGGTCACAGACAGGATCCCCTGCATTGGAAAATCCCAACCCTCTCAGAGCCTCCTCTTTTCCAGGGCTCCCTGCTCCCCTAAGGCAGGCTAATTCCAGAGGGAGCTCGGTTCATATTCTGAGCTCTCCCCGCACTGAAGCACTTGACCTTGTAGTGGGAGGTGAGTGGTGGGCGCAGGGCGGAGGAAGTGGCCGCTTTGGGGACAGGCCAAATATTTTATGAGTAATTTAATATCTGGAGCACGAACCACTGAGCGGAGAACCCGTCAGCTGCCCGGGGCGAGGAGCTGGTCTGGCCCTCACAATGCCGGGGACAGGATGGGAGTGACTGGGCCACGGGGAAGTTCATGCTTCCGGGGCCCTGGGAGGGGGCCAGGAGGGAACAGGATGGCCTACCTGCTGGGCACCGGGTACTGTGCAGTGTGTGTCCGAGGGGACGCGCACTAATTAGGGAGAAAGAGGGTGGTCTCTGGAAAAGGCACTGACTGAGACACGGAGACCTGCGTTTAGCTCCTGCCAAGCGTGTGACCCTGACTTCACCTGTCCGAGCCTCAGCCTCCTTGTCCATAAAATGGTGATGATCCTATGGCACCTACACCACAAATAAGAATCCAGTGCCAATAAATAGAAGGAATTTGGGGTGATTGCCTGGGACACAGCTCCATAAAGCAAGCTGCGTTTGTGTGGACTTTGCAACAGCTTTGCAAAAACCCCAAACATCCTTCGTGGGGGTCCCCCGCCCCCTAGCTAGGGCCTCCTGGACCCTTCCTCTCCAGCCCAGGAGTGAGCTTGAGGTGCTTTTGCCACATTCTGTACCAGCCATGGGCCTGCCTCTTCCTGGCACCTGCTTCCGTGCCCCAAGGTTCCTGGGGAGGGTCCTGCCCAGCCTGGTGGCATGGGAGGTACATGGGCCTTGGGCTGAGCCAGACCTGGGGCAGAATCCAAACTCAGCCAAATTCTAGTTGTGTGGCCCGGGGCAGCAGTTGGTCCCTCTGGGCCAGTGGTTCTCAATCTTTTTTAATGCTGTGACCTTTTAATACAGTTCCTCATGTGGTGACCCCCAATCTTAAAATTATTTTTGTTGTTACTTCATAACTGTAATTTTGCTACTGTTAATGAATCATAATGTAAATATCTGTTTTCCGATGGTCTTAGGCGACTTTGTTAGCAGTTTTCAACCTGTGGATCGCGACCCACAGGTTGAGAACCGCTGCTGTAGAGTCTGGGCCTTCATATCCTCAGCTGCAAAACATGAGCAATGAGCTTCCTTCCTCATCAGGCTGCTGCTGTAATTAACGAAGAGCGTACCGTAAAGAAGCTAGTACAGAGCCTGGGACACGGTAGGTGCTCATTAAATGATTCTCTATCGTGGATATTTCAAGACAGCAGTTTCGGGGCCATGCTATCTTAGTTCATGCCCCAGCTCTGCCCTGTACCAGCTGTGAGAGCCTAAGTTACAACCTCCCTGTACCTCAGTTTCCATATCATAGTACTACATGCATCATTAGAATTAGACAAGTTAAGACATATAAAGTATTTGTTTATTTTTTAAAAAAATATATTTGCATTGATTTCAGAGAGGAAGGGAGAGGGAGAGAGAGATAGAGGCACCAATGATGAGAGAGAATCATTGATCGATTGCTCCTGCATGCCCCCAACTTGGACCGAGCCCACAACCGGGCCTGTGCCCTGACCAGGAATCCAACCATGAGCTCCTGGTTCATAGGCTGGTGCTCAACCACGGAGCCACACTGGCGGGGCTGTGAACCAAGGAGGAGCTCAGTCAGTGTGAGCTGCTATTACTCTCTTCCGAGGTTCAGGAGCAATTTGTGCAAAGGAATCTTCCCTCCCCTCCCCCGTACTCACCTCACATTCCTGGGTCCGGGAGCAGGGCTCCCTGTGACACTTCGTCTGGGGCTTGGGGTTGTAGGGAGGTGAGCTCACACCTGCATCTTTTTTTTTTCAAATATATTTTATTGATTTTTTTTACAGAGAGGAAGGGAGAGGGATAAAGAGTTAGAAACATCGATCAGCTGCCTCCTGCACACTCCCCACTGAGTATGTGTCTACAACCAAGGTACATGCCCTTGACAGGAATCGAACCTGGGACCCTTGAGTCTGCAGGCCGACGCTCTATCCACTGAGCCAAAGCAGTTAGGGCTCACACCTGCATCTGTTGACCTGGCTGGGGGACTCCAGCAGCACCCCAGGGCATGTGGTTCTGTCTCTTTGTTAATCATGAAACTGCCACTTTATCCACAGCCAGCTTCTCACTTCCTGAAAGAAATGCCATGTGCCTGAGCAGAGCTGACCCAGAGACCACCTGGTCCTCTTCTCCTGTTACAGACAGGGAAACGGAGGCTCAAGAGGGGAAGGGTGGCTCCCCACACCACACAGCAAGTGGATTCTCAGGTCCCCACCTGGACCCAGGTCTTCTGGCTCCTAATCCAGTGCTCTCTCTCTCTCTCTGCCCCGGGCTGCCTCGGGCGTCCTGGCCATAACGAATGCCCAGTCCCTCCGAGGAACATCTGGAGGCCCGAGATGTGAGGGGACTGGTTCACAATCCACAGCCAATGGCGGGGCCAGGCAGGATTCACACCCAGGACTGGAAGCACGAGGACCTGAGCAAGCTCCATGCCATGTCCGGCAGGATCAGTCTTTGACTTCATCACAGTGCTCCAGAAGGAAGAGCCTGGACGGACCAGGGATGAGCAGCCCATTTTTAAAAAATATATATTTTATTGATTTTTTACAGAGAGGAAGGGAGACAGATAGAGAGCTAGAAACATCGATAAGAGAGAAACATCGATCAGCTGCCTCTTGCACGCCCCCTACTGGGGATGTGCCCGCAACCAAGGCACATACCCCTGACCAGAATCGAACCTGGGACCCTTCAGTTCACAGGCCGACGCTCTATCCACTGAGCCGAACTGGTTTCGGCAAGCGGCCCCATTTTACAGATTTCGGAAACCGAGCCCCAGGGAATGGAGTCACTTACCTGAGGCCACACAGTGAGTCAGTGACTCTGGGACCAGTGTTCTCGCTCCCTGTGCTGCCCTATTACCTGTATTTAATGTCCCTGCACTGAGGATCTCAAAGTCCCTCTGAGCTTGCCTCCCATTAAAGGGACACCCACTGAGCACCTATGTGGCTCAGTTCCCCCACGGTGTCTACATTATTTTCCCGGCGACCCTGAGCGCCTGGTCCGTGCAGGGTCCTGCCCTGGGCACCTTACAGACATTCCCTTTATCTTCCCAACAGCCATGGCACCTAGCGTATTTTCAGGAATATAAGATGACTTTTTAACCCAGGAAAATCTTCTCAAAAGCCGGGGGTTGTCTTATACCCTGGGTGTCATCTTATAAGGCGAGTATATCCCAAACTCTGTATTTTAACTGGAAAAGTTGGGGGTTGTCTTATACGCCCAGTCGTCCTATACGCCGGAAAATATGGTAGGTTATTGTCTCCATTTTCTAGACTTGGAAACAGGCTCCCAGGATATAGGTGCCTCCAGATCACACTGTTGTCTGCCAGGTCCAGGGCAGACTGCCCCCTCATCCCTGCTCGCAGGCCTGTGCAGGCTCCCAGCCGGTGAACCCTCTCTTTCAAGCTGTCCGTGTCCTGAGCCATAACACGGAAGGAGTGAAGACCTATTTTTCAGGTCTCCTTCCCGGGAACCAGCTGGAGAGGGTCCCGGCGAGGCTGACATTTACGTCCTGTCTTTAATCACAATAGCTGACGTGCTCCAAACAAGGTCTGCAGACGCGTTTTAACGAGGGCCCCGCCGCCGGGCCTGTGATACCCGCGCCCTCAGGGAGGGCTGCCTGAGACCGGAGCCCACAGACGGGCTCACGAGGCACCGCTGGGAACCCCTGGAGGGAGAAGGGGACATTTGTCCCCAGATGGGAACAGGGCTTATCAGCTTTCTTTCTTTTTTTTTGTCTCTTGTAGCTCATGGAACGACCCTCACAGCAACCGACAGCTTCATTTCACAGGCGAGCATGCTACCTTTGCTGGGGACTTCCTAGCATCAGGTGTGGCATGTAGTTCTTTTCCATAACCACTCTTTTTTTAAAAAAAAATATATCTTATTGATTTTTTACAGAGAGGAAGGGAGAGGGATAGAGAGTCAGAAACATCGATGAGAGAGAGAGACATCGACCAGCTGCCTCTTGCACGCCCCACACTGGAGATGTGCCCGCAACCAAGGTACATGCCCTTGACTGGAATCGAACCTGGTACCTTTCAGTCTGCAGGCCGACGCTCTATCCACTGAGCCAAACCGGTTTCGGCTCAATAACCACTTTTGCTTGTGGTCCTACTATGGCCCAGACAGGCGCTTTACACACACCGCTCATTTAGTGCTCATACCAATATTAGCCAAGTTCGCTTCATTTCACAGCCAAGGAAACAGCAACTCAGAGTGGAGGTGACTCTGCTGTCCATGTCACCCAGCTCGAATGTGGCAAAGCTGGCTCTGAACCTGGTAAGAACCCGGTGAGGGCTCTTGTGAGAAGCCAACGAGGGGTCATGCACCAAGCATCCGGCCCGACGCATAGTAGGTGTTCTGTGTACCATACCTCGCTTCCTTCGCCCTCTTTCTGCCGTTGGCTTGTTTACGTTCTCCCTGTTCCCCAGAGCTCGTAGGGACAAATACCTGACGAGATGGTACAGAGACGAATCTGTGAAAGGCAACAGGAAACGAGGTGGGCAGGCAGGAAGTGAGGAAGGAGGCTGCCAAGCAAATAGGTGCCGTGCAGACTGGCACGCCTGGGGCCCTCCGTTCTCGGTTGCAGCTTCAGTCTCCTGCCTCTGAATGGGGCCACGGTGTGTGTGTGTGTGTGTGTGTGTGTGTGTGTGTGTGTGTGTCGGGGAGGAAGGAAAGGGGTGTCGTGAGGATTAAATGCATAAATGTCTGCACGCCTGGCACATTCTTGATCTCAGCTGCGTCTCTCTCTGCCCGCCTGCCCGCCTGCCTTTGTTTCCCTTGGAAATGCCAAACCTTCCCGTGGAAATTGTCCCCAGGGTCCATGGAACATTACTGCATTCCCTCGTTCCAGGCAGCACATAATTTTGACATTCCTTCCGTCCTGGCTTTCTTCCTTCCATTCAACAACTGTTCACAGAGCCTATATAATGTATATCCATCACCGGACCCCGCACTCTCTGGAGTAAGAGACACTCATCCATCAATGAATTAACTAACATCCGTGTTTTCATTCATTGACTTGATAAACACTCATCTTTTGGGTTCCCTGGGCCTCGGAATGCTCACTTTTGGCCTCCTCAGCTCCCCTCCGGGCCATCGCTGCATTCTGCGGAGGTGGGGATGCTGGATAAGTGAGGTGTGGCGGGGGACTTGGCCGTGGCCTTCTCTCTGGTCAATGACCGTGTGATAACTCTCCCCCCTTGGCCTCTGGGTGTCAGGAGTTCTCCTAGGTTCCTAATCAGTAGGCGTGGGGCAGGCCTGAGAGCCTGTTTCTGTCACGAGTGAGTCTAAGGTAGCCGGCTAGCTAAAGCCCCTCCTTCTGTAGGTAGCACCTCTCTGAGGTCACACAGCGAGCCAGGTTCCAAGGCCAGCCTCGAACCCGGAGCCCCTGGCATCCCACCCAGGGCGTTTCCTGCTCTGCCGGGTCCCGTCCCTGCTGGGGATGGTGTCCCTCCCTGGGTGGGCCCTGCTGGATTTCTTGAACAAACACCCCCTCTTCTCCTGCATCTGGGCCACAGGGTTGTCTATGAGCGTGCCTCCTGGCTATGTGCAAAAATAAACACAGCTCGCAGCTTGCTGTGAAAGGGCATGTGTTTGTGTGTGCGCTGGGTAGGGGGTGGTTTAAGGCCGGGCACCTGGTGTTCCATTGTCAGCAGGAGACCAGAAAGGTGGGGACATGGAGGAGAAATGGGGGTGGGGGTAGTGGGGGAGTGGGACCTGCAGTGCTCAGAGCAAGGGGTGCTCTGCGTTGGAGGAAATAGGCCCCTCCCCTTCGCCCTTTCCTCTGTCTGCTGTGAACGCCTGCACCGTCACCATCAGCACGTAATCACAATGGCCGCAGTAACAGGAGAGGGTAATGGCCGCGGGCACGCCCTCACCAGCCCGATGCTACCACCGCTCACAGATGCGAGAATTCAAGTCCATACCGATCAACATGCTGAGCCGGTGCTCCTGACCCCAGCCACTTACAGAGCAGTCCGGCCCCAGCAGCCCGAACTCCCCTCACCCCCCACCAGTGTGTTAGAAAAGCAACTTCTCGGCCCACCTCCTTCTCCCCCCCCCATCCCCCAAATTACAACATGCGTTTACAAAGACCCAGGTGGTTTTGAACACGTTTACGTCTGAGAAGCCCTGACCGTCACAGCACTCCAATTCCAATAACAGCCCACCATGATGGCTAGAGCTAATACTTTGTGGGTGACCTGTCTGTGTATTGGGGGCTTTGCACATCAAAGCCCATTGAATCCTCATCAACTCTCCAGGGGTATGACTATCACCCCCATGTTACATATGGGGAAACCGTGGCCCAGAGAGGTTAAGTAACTGGCCTGATAACACACAGCCGGTAAGCGGCAGAGGTGGGATTTGAATACAGCTTCTCTGAGACCACTGTCCTTCTTGTCACGGGGCTCCCAGCCTTTCCTCCCTCCCTGCATTGTTCATCTTGCATAACTCTCAACAGGTAGGAAGTCTGTTTCCCCTTTTCCCCCGTGACCCTATATAGCCAATGGACTCCTGAGGGCAGACACGGGCCACCACTAGTCACAGCTTTTCTGTCCATTAGCACAGTCCTCTTCCCTCCAATGCAGAGCACCCCTTGCTCTGAGCACTGCAGGTCAGGGGTGGTGGGGGCACAGAGGACCACCTGTGCCAGCACCACCTGGGATATCAGGGGAAAGTGCAGGTTCCTGGGCCCCTCGAGGCCCTAGGAAATTAGAGCCGCTGGGATGGGGCCTGGACACCAGTAATTGCCAGGGATTTTCGTCGCCCGCTAAAATTGGAAGCCAGCTGCCAGGGGTTGCACGGCCCATTTTACGGTCCCGGGCAACGAGGCCCCTCGAGTTTTTGTGTTCAGGTCTTAACGGCTGGAAGCTGGCTGGCTGGCACGCTGGCCGGGGAGCCAGGCGGTCCTGGGTTCGGGTTCCTGCCCTTCTCCTTCGGAGCCCAGAGCCGCACCTCGGTGACAGCAGGTTGGCAAACGCAGCCCACAGACACTGCGCAGCTTGCTAGCTAAGAATGGTTCTTACATTTTTAAAAGGTTGGGGGAAAATCGGGAGAAAAATATCTCGTGACGTAGGAACCTTCTGTAAAATCCAAGTTCCAGACCCCGTAAAAGTTTATTGGAACGTGGCCACGCTCATTTATTCACGCACGGTCCGTGGCTGTTTTCTCGCTGCCGAAGCAGAGGTGAGCAGTCACCGCAGGGACGGGCTGGCCCACAGACAGAGCCGAAGATAGCTCCCATCTGGCTAAGGACGGGAAAGGTTTGGCCACCCCTGGGCCAGAGCGGCGAGTCTCCAGCTGTCGCTGCATCGCCATCAGCCGGAGCGCTATTTAAAAACAGGCTGCAGGGCCCCGTCTTCCGATTTTACCATTCAGTCTGTCTGTCTGTCTGGGGCCCGAGAACCTGCATTTCCGGCTAGCTCCCAGGTGGTGCTGCTCCCTGAGCCGCACCTTGGGGACCCTGGTTTAGAGGTACGTGGGTCTTCCAAGCTGACACACAACCGCACCCTGGAAGCTCACAGCCCACCCAGGGAGCAGCATGGGTTTGGGGGGAAGAGAGGGAGGACCGAGGAGCTCTCTCCACCCACTCACCCCTCTCCCAGGCTGTCCTTTTCCTGGAGTTGGCTCCCCCTGGTGGCAGCAAGCCTGGACTTCTCCTGGCAGTTCAACCTTGATGGCCCAGCCCTCCATTTGGAAACACATTTCTTTCTTTCTTTCTTCCTTCCTTTCTTCCTCCCTTCCTTCCTTCCTTCCTTCCTTCCTTCCTTCCTTCCTTCCTTCCTTCCTTCCTTCCTTTCTTTTTACAGAGAGGAAGGGAGAGGGATAGAGGGCTAGAAACAAGGATGAGAGAGAGACATCGATCAGCTGCCTCTTGCACGCCCCTTACTGGGGATGTGCCCGGAACCAAGGTACATGCCCTAGACCGGAATCGAACCTGGGACCTTTCAGTCTGCCGGTTTCGGCAGGCCTGGAAACACATTTCAAAGCCATCAACGTTTGCACATCCTTTCTCCTAGGGAGTCCACTTCGGGGAATTGAATCCAACAGCAGAACCTGGAGCGGAGGTGGAGAGGCGGGGATGGGGCACTGCAGGCAGCAGGTGGCAGACATTCAGTGGGGCCCACCCATGCTGCTCTGAGAACTGCTCCCGCCCAGAGGGCTGGGCCCTGCAGTCTGGGGAACAGGGCACAGAGCTCAACACCGGGTTAAACAGACCTGGATCTGAATCCTGATCTTCTGTGTAACACAGGCAAAGTAACAGCCCTCCCTGAGCCTCATTATTCTCACCTGTAGAATGGGGACAATAAGATTAGAACTGTCCTTTTAAAAAAAATCCTCACCAAGGATATTTTTTCGATTGGTTTTTAGGGAGAGTGGAAGAGAGAGGGAAAGACAGAGAGAAACACATTGACTGGTTGCCTTCTGCACGAGCCCTGACCAGGCTTCGGCCTGAGGAGGAGCCTGCAACCAAGGTATGGGCCCTGGACCAGAATTGAACTCAGGACCCTTTGGTCCCCAGGCCGATGCTCTATCCACTGAGCCAAACCAACTAGGGCAACAGTGGTTCTTAAAGACGTACAACCCCACTCCCCTCCCAGCAGCTGCTGCTGGAAATTCTTTGGAAACACAAATTCCAACTGCCCTTCAGGTGGAGTGGTGCTCGCTAGGTCTGAGAACCCCTGGATGAGGGTACCTTCTCCCCGTGACTGTTCCTGGGGAGAATAGTTGCCAGACATTTAGCTGAATAATCCTGAGCTGCTGTGATTGTTACTTCTGCGTCCTGGCCTCCGTTGACTGGGCCAGGAGTACCCTTGCTCCAAAGAGGACCAATCAGATCCCCTCTTCTGAGATCTGGAAAACGGATGCCACTTCCATGAGGGTCGGGGCTCACCCAGGGGTCAAGGATGTCGCTGGAGAGGGAAGCAGCCCATTTCCCCCGCTTGCCCTCACAGTGATAGGGCCAGTCTGTGGAGAGAGACTCGGCAGGCGCTCAACAGATGGTGCTCCCTCCCCGTCCCCCACAGCGTGGCTGTCACAGAGCTGGACCCAGAGCCTGGCCCTGCAGGCGCCTCCAACTAGAAAGCGTTTCTGTTGTCAGAGGTCACTCATTCATTCATTCATTCATTCATTCATTCATTCAAGCAGCATTCCTCAGCACCTACTATGTGCCAGGTGTGGGGACACAGAATTGACATAGACCACTGGCCCTTGGTCACGAGGCGTTTATTCACTCATCCACTCGGCAGCATCCACGGAGACGGACGGCGTGAGGGTAGCGCTGGGGACGGAGTGAGGATCGCTGGGGGGGGGGGGGGGAGGCGGTCACGCCTCCGGGTTCGGGAAGAGCAGGAACCCAGAGAAGATGCTGTTGGCCCCTTCGACGCCCAGCAGGGAGTTCCGGTCGGTGGCCTGCAGGAAGACGCTCTCGCCCCGCTCCAGCTTGAGGACGATGCCCCCGGTGGTGACCTGGAAGGTGCTCTGGACGTAGTCACAGAAGGTGACCACCTTCTCCATGCGCTCCCGGCCGCGCATGAGGTTCACGCACAGGTTCCCCCGGGAGCTGGCGTGGTAGGTGAAGTAGTAGAGGCCGGGCACCTGGCAGGAGAACCGGCCGGTGCGGGACTCGAAGTTGCCGTTCACGTTGGTGATCACGTGGTCAAAGCGGATCATCTGGTCCTTCCGCAGCGGGGTGTTGATCTTCCGGGTGGCGGAGAAGGCCACCTTCTGGGTGGCCTTGTAGTCTCCCGACTCACCCTTGGGGCCACGGGGGCCAGGGGGGCCCGGGGAGCCTTTGGGGCCCACGGGCCCCTTGGGGCCGACTTTCCCCGGCTTCCCGGGCGTCCCGGGGTCCCCCTTCTCTCCAAACTCGCCGTGGTCTCCGGCGAGCCCCGGCAGCCCTGGGAGAGCGGAGAGAAGAGAAGTGAGGCCGAGATCTCGGGGAACCAGAGACAGGCGCCCTGGACGGAGAGGCCCGGAGCCTGGCCGGGTAACCGTGGGCAGGGCCCCGCTCCTCTCGGGCCTTCGCCTCCCCTCTGTGACCAGGAGGGGGCTGGTCAGAGCGCCTTTCCTGTCCCCCCACCGGCTTCCCAAGTCTGTGACGCGTTTGGACTGGCACATGGGGGGCAGCACTCGCCCTAAGGAGGGCACAGGGCCGGCCACCTCACTCGTCACCCAGCACCCTGGTTCCAGCGTCAGCCTGGAGGCTGGTAATGAATTATTGGCACTGAGTTCCCTCCCTCGTGGCTGACACCCCTAAGCAATCACGCAGTTTTTCTTCCGGAACGTGGGCGTGGGCCTGAGAATCCCCCCACTCTGCCACGCCAAGCAGCCACAGTCCTGGGGTCGGCACAACCCAAGGTAAAACCTCTCCCTATAGAGGGGCCGCGCCGAGTGGCTGTGAGCGTGGATTTGGGGCAGACAGATGTGTGGCTCCCGTCACATCTGCCACATTAATTGTGTCGCCTCGAGTGAGTCAGGTTCTTCGAGACTCAGCTTCCTCATCTGTAAAGTGGGGGTGCTAGATTCGGTGGCCTGGTGGGGGTTAAATGAGACTACAGTGGTACCTCGAGATACGAGTGCCCTGACATACGAGATTTTTGAAATAAGAGCCGTCGAGCGAGTGATTTTTGCTTTGAAATACGAGCAACAGTTGAGATAGGAGTCATCGTGTGGATCGGCCGGCTGCACACGACCCACCAGTTTACCACGACTCGAACGTCTCATAGTTTCCCACGCCTCAAGGTTATGGAACGAATTAAACTCGTATCTCGAGGTACCACTGTATTTGGGGAGAGGGGTTGGCTATGGGTCAATGAATAAACTAGATTTCAGGGGGTCCAGGGAGTTTTTTATGGCTGAAGTCTCCTTTGAACCCTGAGGTAACGCAGGGCTGTGTGCCTGCGGCGGTGCCCTCTCTCTGCCTGGATTTCGTGGGCAGAGATCCCTGGTCTGGTGGCAGCCTCAACATTTGCCGGGCCCCTTTGTAAAATGGGGCCATCCCCTCCTTGCAAGTGATGGCGAGGGCTCAGCCAGCAGATGGGGGTCAACTGCTTCTACAACCTCTAAGGTGGGCCACTGGGACGCGGGGGGCAGGAGGTGGGGCCTGGGCCGGCGACCCCAGTGTGTCCCCAGAGTAGACAGCACCTTTCTCTCCCTTTGTCCCCGGGGTCCCAGGAGTCCCGTCAGAGCCCGGTGTGCCAGGAATGCCCGGGATGCCCGGGATGGCCCCGGGGCCGGTGCAGTCCCTCTGGGCCCGGGAGACGTCAAGAGGACCCAGCAGCAGCAGCAGCAGCAGCAGCGGCGGTGCCAGGAGGCTGCCCCTCGGCGTCTTCATCACCACAGTCTTCGCTGCTTCCTATAAGGGGAGGGGACGAGAAGATGGGGTAGTTACTAACTACTGTGGTGATGCCTCGCCTTTAATTAATTCGTTCGTTGGCTGGCTCTTTGCTTCGTTCAGTCCTGTATGTGTTTTCTGAGTGGGTCCTGCTTTGGGTGTGGGGATAATCTGGTGCCCAGGACAGAGGTGGCCCAGCCTTCATGGAGGTCAACATGCAGGTGAACAGAAACAGTTAGGGATGAGCCACGGGTGCTCTGAGAGCAGGGACAGCGCCCGGAGGGAGAGAGACTGCTGGGGTGGGAAAGGGCAGGTTTGGGGAGGGGAGGTCTTCCACCAGGAACATGTTGGGGGGGGGGCAGCAGGGAGAATCTCTGAGAAGTGAAGTTTAGGCCGGGACCTGAAGGTTCAGAAAGGCCCGAATGTTCCCCGGGAAAGGACCGTGGAGGCAGAGGCCAGAGGCAGAATAGAGCCTGGAAGGTGGGGGACCAGCGGGGGAGAGTGGCCAGCAGAGAGGGAGCGGTCAGAGTGACTGAGGCCAGGGCCTGGCAGCTGTGGTGTGTGGATTTTGGATTTTTTTCTTTTTTGTTTGTTTGTTTTTATTTTTTTATTAATGTCTTACATGTGTACATATCTTCCCATTGCCCCCTCCCCCCACTCCTATGTGTCTGGTGTCCATTGGTTATGCTTATCTGCATGCATACAAGTCCTTTGGTTGATCTCTTATCTACCCCACCTCTCCCTAACCTTCATGCTGTAATGTGACAGTCTGTTTGATGCTTTACTGCCTCTGTATCTATCTTTTTGTTCATCAGCTTATAATGTTCTTTATTATCCATGAATGAGTGAGATCATGTGGTTATTTTCTTTCATTGACTGGCTTATTTCACACACATTATATATATATAATAGAAAGGAAGGGAGAGGAAGAGAGAAACGTCAATGAGAGAGAATCATTGATCCGCTGCTTCCTGCACCCCCCACCCCCCCACACACACTGGGGATTGAGACCACAAACCAGGAGTGTGCCCTGACCAGGAATGGAACCGGGATCTCGCGGTTCACAGGCGGAGGCTCAACCACTGAGCCAGTCCGTCGGCTGGGTTTAGTCTAAGCCCGCGGTTCTCAACCTGTGGGTCTCGACCCCTTTGGGGGTCGAACGACCTTTTCAGAAGGGTCGCCTAAGACATCCTGCAGATCAGATATTTACGTTACAGATCATTAACAGCAGCAAAATTACAGTTATGAAGTAACAAGGAAAATAATTGTATGGTAGGGGGTCATCACAACCTGGGAGCTGTATGAAAGGATCACGGCATTAGGAAGGTTGAGAACCACTGGTCTAAGCGCTCTCACTCATCAGAGCTTCTGCACTCAGGGTGCCTGTGCTGCCTGCCCGGTGAGCCACGTCCCATGCTCATCACAGCCCCGCCAGGAAGCAGCTATTATCTCTGCACAGGACAGGGCCGGGCCGAAGCTCAGGGGAGCCAAGTCACTTGTTTGAGGTCACACAGGAAGAACTGCAGCCAGGACTCGAACCCAGGCCTGCCCGGCATGAACACCAGTGTCCCTGCCAGCGTACCAGCCCCTCTGTTACGGTGGCTGTTCCTGGGTCCCTCCAAAGGCTGCGGGCCCTGGTGACAGGGGTGTGCTGGCCCCTCTTCACCCAGAGAACCAGAAGCAGCCCGGGGCTGTCTCGGGCTGCTCAGCACAGCCAGTGCTTCATGGCCGAGTCCTCAGCATGGAAGCCGCCTTCTGCTCCATCCAGCCCAGCCCTTAGCTTCATTTAATTAAGCTGACATTCACGGACATAAATTGGATCCCTTTTAAAGTGAACATTTTGGTGGCATTTAGCGAATTCACAATGTTGTGCGACTACCACCTCTCCCTCGTTCCAAAACATCCTCATCAGCCCCTGAACACTCTGTGCTCACTAAGCAGTTTCTCCCAGTCCTACTCCCACCTCTGCCCCCAACAGGCACTGACCTGCTGCTTTCTGACTATGGACTCACCACTCTGGATAGTTCATGTCAGCAGAATGACACAATACTCCACCTTCGGTGACTGCCTTATTTTGCTCAGCACTGTGTTTTTAAGGTTCATCTATGTTGTAGTACCTATCAGTACTCTGTCCCTTTTATGGCTGAATAATACTCCACTCACTGTATGGACATATTACAATGTATTCATCCATTCCTAACTGATAAGCACATGGGAAGTTTCCTCCTTTCAGCTGTTGTGAATAGTGTTGCAACGAGCATTCACATACAAGATTTTGTCTGAAAACCCTGTTTTTCTTTTTAGTTCTACCTAGCATGGAATTACTGGAATTACTGCCTGGGGTCTTACAGTAATTCTGTGTTGAGGAATTTTGAGGAACTGTTAGGCTATTATTATTAAACTAGAGGCCCAGTGTACAAAATTTGTGCACAGGGGTGTCCCTCAGCCCAGCCTGCACCCTCTCCAATTTGGGACTCCTCGAGGGATGTCTGGTGGGGATCTGGCCTAAACAGGCAGTCAGACATCCCTCTCACAATCCAGGACTGCTGGCTCCCAACTGCTTGCCTGCCTTCCTGATTGGCCCTGTTTCTACCTGCCAGCCTGATCATCCCCTAACCACTCCCCTGCCAGCCTGATTGATGCCTAACTGCTCCCCTGCCAGTGTGTTTGCCCCTAACTGCCCTTCCCTGCAGGCTTGTGTCTCCCACAGCTGCCCTTCCCTGCAGGTCCAGTCACCCGTAACTTCCCTCCTCTGCTGGCCTGGTCACTCCTAACTGCCCTCCCCTGCAGGCCTGGTCCCTCTCAACTGGCCTTCCCTGCTGGACATCTTGTGGGGGCAAGATCTTTGACCACATGAGGGCAGCCATCTTGTGTGTTGAAGTGATGGTAAATCTGCATATTACTCTTTTATTAGATAGGATAGAGGCCTAGTACATGAGTGGGGGCCAGCTGGTTTGCCCTGAAGGGTATCCCAGATCAGGGTGGTTCCCTTGGGGCATGGGGCAGCCTGGGCAAGGGGCCTGTGGTGGTTTGCAGGCTGGCCATGCCCCCGGGTGACCCAAGCGCAGGCCCTGGTATCTGGGATTTATTTATCTTCTACAATTGAAACTTTGTAGCCTGCAGCAGAGCCAAGCCTCCTGCTCACTCCATGGTGGCAGCCATTTCTGTTGGGATTTATTTATCTTCTATAATTGAAACTTTGTAGCCTTAAATAGAGGCCAAGACAGGCCAGGACTGCAGAAACTTGGCTTCCTCTATCACCAGGGCAACCCTAGCCTCCTGCTATCTCTAGTTCCATGGCTGCAGCCATTTTTTGTTGGGATTTATTTATTCCTATAATTGAAACTTTGTAGCCTGGGCACCTGGAGGCTTTGCTGGGATCAGAAAATTAGCCTCACCCCCTTAGTATGGTTCTAATCATTTTATTGCCCACACTCCTGCGTTATGCCAGACTCTGCTGGGAGGCTGCATGTGGGCTGTGACCAGGCTGAGTGACCAGCGGGGGCTCTGCCCTGCTCAGAACAGAGGGCAATTCAGGGCATCTGCTTATTTTTATTTTTGAATGAGCACCCGTTCCCTCTCCTGCTGGAGGTTTTACAAAATGGTAGTTTGTCAACTTTAACAATCCATGCGTTAGGCTCTTAGCAGGCACCAGGCTCCGTGCCAAACCTTTATGTGCCATTATTGCATTGAATTTGGTTCTTACAACGGCCTCTTGAGAAAGCATCCCTGATTTCTCATTTTACAGATGAGGAAACTGAGCGTGGAGAGAGTGAGAACCTCAATCAAGGTTACAGCACCCCCACCACCACCCTCTGGTTGGGATTTAAACCTGTGCCCACTGGACCTTAACATTCACAGATGTTACATCAAGAGGCTGCTGTACCTCGTGGTGACAACCTGGGCTTTGGAGCCTGTGGCCGGCAGGAGGAGCTAATGCACGGGCTGCACGGAGAGCCGTGCTGGGTCTGGCCAGTGCCCGGTGAAGGATGCTCTTATCACGGCTGTTACTGTTGCTGGGAGGCGGCAAACGTCCCCAGGCTAAGAGGCCTGGAGCGCCATAGGAAAGCAATGCCAGGCCCACATCAGGCCTCCACTATGTCTTAGCTGAGGGCTGCAGGCAGGCCACTTCCCTCTGGCCTCAGCTTCTCCTACGAATGGAGCTAATGCTAATCTCTAGCCCATAGGGTTGGTGGGAGGACAGGTGAGTGAAGGCTTATAGCAGAGTCTGGCATGTTGAAAATGCTTACTGCATATTAGCTATTTTTTAAAAATGTATTTTATTGATTTTTCACAGAGAGGAAGGGAGAGGGACAGAAAGTCAGAAACTTCAATGAGAGAGAGACATCGATCAGCCGCCTTGTGCACACCCCACACTGGAGATGTGCCCGTAAGCAAAGTACATGCCCCCGACAGGAATCGAACCTGGCACCTCTCAGTCCGCAGGCCGACGCTCTATCCACTGAGCCAAACCAGTCTCAGCAATATTAGCTATTTTTAAAAACGGTCACCATCATCTAAGAATCCCCCAGTTTGGGGACAGGAGGGGAGATGGTTGGAAAAGTAGAAGAGGATCGGTCCCTTTGAGAGGTTGGGCTCAGAGGGAGGGGTTGGGGGTGGGGGAGCAGGTCCTGACCTTTGCTGAGACTCAGGTTTCTGGGGGAAGTGGGAGGTGGGTTGGGGCAGTGGGGAGAGCTGAGCTCTGGCTCATTGGAGCCTCAGACCTGGATGGAGACGCAAAACTCATCTGCTCTGACCACCCCCCTCCTTTACCGGTCATCACCACCATCAGCCTTGCCCCTGACTCCTATTTTTCCCTGCCTCGCTGACCCTTCCATCTCCTTCCAGCCCAACAGCGCCTTTATCCCTGACTTGGGGTCAAGCCAACTTGACCTTGAACCCTCTTCCCGCTTCTGCTGCTACCTCCCTGCACAACCTCACCCCAGAGCCCGAACCTCTTTGCCCAAGTTCATTTCTACCTGACAGGGCTGCCAGAGGGTTAACTGAGATGGAGCCTATAAAATAAGAAGGTCCCCCGTGTGGGGCCTGATCCCACCCCCTCCTTTGCAAACACCGAGCTCACTCAGTGCTAACTCACAGCCAACCGCCACGCCCCTTCGAGTGCCCTGATTTCTTTAGAAGAGTCATCCTGAGCTTTCTCAGCGAGCACAGGGGAATAAGAGGAGGCAGGTGCTGGGGGTGCTGGGCTGGGTGGAGGGGGACCTGGCTCCTGGCATCCGTCTGCCTCTGACATCTTGACCCAGGTCGTATGCTAACACTGGGTGACCTTGACCTCCGTTAAGGCACCTCAGACCCCTGAGAGGTCCTGCTATGCCCAGAGAGGGTCTCAGCTGAGGAATACCTGGCTTGCCCCAGGTCACTAGCACTTCAGAGGCAGAAGCAGGACTCACCTTAGGCTGGTGGCTCCCATTTGAGGCCGCCTCCCCATCCCCGGGGCTCTAGGCAGCTCAGCCCTCCAAGTTCACCTCCAGAGAGATTCATCCCCGAGGCCTGGGCCCAGGCAGGAGTCCGCAGCGTGAAGCATGTAGGGGGTTCCCAGGCAGGGGATGCAAGGTTTGCACTTGGAGACTCACCACCCGCCACCCGTTGGTCCAGCCGGCCAGTCCCCCAGGCACCACGCCCATCCTCACCTGGGAACCTGGCGTCCTGTGAGGCCGCTGGCGACGCTGTTTGGCTGGGCAGCAGTGGCACCAGGAGCCGGGAGCCTGATGCTCTCCGTCCAAAGCGGAAGTTCCATTCCCCAGAGAAGGGAAGGGCCTTCCCCTGGTGGCCCCCTCTCCTCCCCCCGGGCCCAGCAGCCCGGCCTCCCCCGCCTCCTGTCTCCCCACTCTCACCAGGTCCTGCTGCCTTCAGGCAGTTTCAGGTCCTGTTTCTGCCAGCGGCAGGGCCTTACCGTAAACGGGGAGGACAGTGGTCAGTTCGGTTTCGCCGGCTCAGCAGCTGTGGGGAGAACGGGCTGTTCTGGGGAATGTCCACAGCTGGTGGCCCGGGGCCGGGGCCTCTGACCTCATGGTCTTCGCCGGAACAGGGATGTTTCTCAATGAAGTGGAAACATGGCCGGCCTGGGGCCTGGGCGCTGGGTTTGGAGTCAGAAACCTTGATTCCTCACCTGGCTCTGCCACTGAGCAGCTAAACGTCCTCCGCCAGGGAGCGCCAGGGAGTCCCGGTGCCTCTGTTACCTGGTGGGACCACAATGGCACCTGCTCCAGGGACTGCGCAGGGTGGGGGCAGGACTCAGCAGGGACAGCAGAGGAGAAAGGGAGGGAGAGCTGTCAAGTGCAGACCACCTGAGAATTGTTAATAGGATGCCATGTCCCTGGCGTCTCCTTTCTGGGACCCTCCCTTCTGCTTTTTTCCCCATTCTGCACTCCAGCTCTTTCCCTGTTTTCAGAAAATAATCTAATCATGAAAAATGAATGTTAAATGTGGCCATTATTTATTGATACCCCTCTCTCTGCTTCCAGCGGGGCGTGAAGCTGAAGGCAATTAAAGGCACAGGGTCACAGAGGGTTGCTTTTTTTTTTTTTTTAATATATTTTTATTGATTTCAGAGAGGAAGGGAGTAGGAGAGAGAGAAACATCAATGATGAGAGAGAATCATGGATCGGCTGCCTCCTGCACGCCCCCTACTGGGGATTGAGCCTGCAACCCCGGGCATGTGTCCTTGACTGGAACGGAACCTGACACCCTTCAGTCCGTAGGCTGACGTTCTAACCACTGAGCAACCCGGCCAGGGCAGGCCTGTTGCTTGTTGACCCAGGAATCACACCAAGTCCGAGCTGGAGAGGAGGGCCTTGGAGGTCACCCAGCCCATTCCCTTGTTCTAAATATGAGGACCTTGAGGCCTGGGTGGGAGACACTGGTCGTGAGCCTGCAGGTGCCCTGCCCTGGGAGATAGAGCCGAGAGCAGCCCAGCCCTGGTCCCTGCCCCCACGAAGCACCTCTTCTTCTGGGGGGACAGGGCGAACCTCTAAGGACACGGCACATGGTTCTTGCTCCTGCGTGACGGCCGGAGCCCAGACCTCGTGCACGTGGTGGGTGCAGCCCTTCCTGAGGCTGCGTCTCAGCCAGGTGACACCCGCGCAGGAAAGGTGGCCCGGCAGGCACAGCAGCTGGTGCAGGTGAGGGGCCCCTCCCTGACGTCGGTGCGTGGAGACAGAAAGCTGTTGGGCTTGTGGACGCCGCTTGAGGGAGATGGTGAACGGCGGTGGGTGGCAGGGAAAGGAAAGGGCGGCTTCTTAAAACCGAAGGGTCTCTGGGCTCAGGCCACTATAGACCCAAAGGGACCCAGGCCTGGGTGTGGAGGAGATCCAGCCCGTGGTGGATCCTGGGCAGAGAGAGGGGGTTCGGAGGTTGCAGGTCCTGGGTTCCTGAGGCCACTGGGTGGCTGATGGCAAGGGGAGAAGATGAGCTTAAACCCGGGGTAGAAACAGCAGAGAAGAACCCTGGCTGGTTGTGCAGTGGTTAGAGCGTCAGCCTGTAGACTGAAGGGTTGTGGATTCGATTCCCAGGCAAGGGCATGTACCTCGATAGCAGGTTCGATCCCTGGCCCCGGCCTGGGCTGGTGCGGGAGGCAATGGAAAAAAATCCTTGGGTGAGGATTATTTTAAAAAAAGAAACAGCAGCAGCAGGGAGGAGGTAAAGACAGGGCTCTGGAGTCAGCCTCTCCCCAGTCTGAATCCCAGCTTTGCCTTTCTCTGGTCATGTGGCCTCCGGCACATTCACTGATCTCTGTTTTCCCACCCATGTGCTGGGGCAAGGGCACCTACCTCGTGGGGTTGATGTGGGGGGCAGTGAGGTAACCCTGCATATCTGGGGCCCAGCCGAGTGGCCAGCCCTTGGTGGGCACCTTTCAAAGCTGGGGACAGTCTGATTTGTATGAGAAGACAGAATTCTCGGAGCCTGGGGGTGGAGGAGCCATGCCCGGATTGGGGGGAGGCCTAGACTAGGGATCAGGAGCAAGGGGGGTCTCTGGGCCTTGGCCCCTGAGCGGGAACCAGCCTGTCTCTGTGCCGCTGGCATTGCTGGCTTGGTGTGAGACACTCCTTACCATTTGGGGTGTCTCCTTCTGGCTCCTCTCCCACCCCCAAACCCTCCTTTCCTGCGTCCCGTGAAGACCCTCCCTTTGTCCCTCTCAGCCCAGCAGACAAGCTGGCACTTTCAAAGGCCCGTTACTTGTGACAGAAAGAGCAGCAGGGAGACAATTATGGAAATTAAAATGGCACGAAATGGTCATTTCCAAAGTGCAGGATTCTGGTCTGACACCGCGGCCTGCATAAATGGCACAATGATTTTTTAAACGAAAAGAGAAAGGAGAGGAAAGATGTATCACTAGGGGCATCGCGAGCGTTCTGCTATGTGCTGATGGGGGGAGCTGTGGACGGAGCGGCCCTGGGACCCTGGGACCTGGCGGGGTCCCTGCCAGAGGCACCCTGACTCAGTGAACCAGGCTGGGCTCTGGGCCGTAGCCTCTGTTCTCGCTCTCCGTGTGTATCTTTTCTGTCTCTCCTTCCTGTCTCACACAGTTTTCCTGCCCCTACTATGTGCAGGCATGTGGCAAAGCGGCCCTGCCTCAAGGATGCTTCCCATTCCATCGGGGAGGCAGATCTTTAAGGGAATAAACGCACAAAAGCGTGTTGGTGGACTGCGTGTATTTGGCTTCACCTGGCAAACACCCACTCACCCACAGTTCTGTCTTCCCTGAACGTTTATAAAAAAAGCCTTGTGTCCTGAAATGTGTGTGTGTGTGTGTGTGTGTGTGTGTGTGTGTGTTTTCTTTTGTTCTATAAATAAGTCTGCAGGTAATTTTATTGCATGTCCAGGTTCGGGAACTTGGATTTTAAAGGATCATGAGTTTGTGGTCCAAGTGTGTGGAGGGCCCTCTGGGGACACAAAAAAGGGAGCATCAAGGAAGGCTTCATGGAGGAGGTGATCATTGTTGACTCTTGACAGGTAAGTGTGTAGCATCGAGGTGATGGAGGATTTGTGAGTGGGGTGGGTGAGGGCTCCACAGGGTGAGGGAACACGGCGGGGAAAGGGTGGAGGTAGGAAACAGCCCCTTTCAGGAACAAAGTGGGAAGTGGATGGAGGTGGTGGTGGAGCTGGGCTCCAGCCGCTCCCCGTACAGCCCACCCAGCTGGCAGTGCCTCCCTGAACCTCGTGGGGCTTTGTGGAACCGAGCGCACAGCCCAGCCAGGCCGGACAGGTTGTCGCAGATTGAGTGGGTCTCCCTGGTCAACCCCTTCTCGTGGTGAGAGAAAGCAATGCCCCTGATGGTCTCTGGGTCCCCAGCAAGGATGGGGGTGGCTGAGCCTGGCTGCCGGGAACCTCCCCGTGAAGTCCTGGCAGCTCGCAGGCTCCCAGAGTCAGTCAGACTTCGGAAGACAGATGCTCTTTCTCTGATGCATCCATGCTGACCTAGAACGTGGTTATGATGACTAACTAATTTAGTAGATCGGTTAGCATAATGCCCGGTGCATAGTAAGTGCTCAATAATGTTAGCTAATGCCTAGCTGGTGTGGTTCAGCGGTTGAGTGTGGACCCATGAACCAAGAGGTCAGTGGTTGGATTCCTGTCAGGACACATGCCCAGGTTTCGGGCTTGAGCAGGAGGCAGCCAATCATGATGTTTCTCTCCCATCGATGTTTCTCTCTATCCTTCACCCTTCCTCTCTCTTTAAAAATCAATAAAAACATATTTTAAAAAACAATGTTAGCTATTACGATGTTTTCATTCACTCATTTATTTACTCTCTCTTTCATTTACCCACTTATTCATTCATTCATCCACCCCAATTCACTCATTAATTCAGCACCGATTCATTACACACCTGCTCTTTGTCTGTCCTGGGCTTAACCGCACCCAAACCCCACCTGTGATTCAACGTAGGGCAACGTAAGTCTGGGAATTCAGCCACACTCCTGTGCACCGATGCCTTCAAGGACAGCAGTGCCGCTCCCCCAAACAAGTGACAGCATGCGGCCTCTTGGTGACCTCTTGTAGCCTTAAACATAGGTGAGCATCTCTCTCCCAAATGGCCAGCTGGTGCTGAGTGACTCCACACTGGCACCCACCCTTCCCGAGCCCCAGCTAGATGCCCTGGGTGAGTCTAGAGCCCGCAGACAACTGCAGCTGGTGCAATGCCGAAGACGAGGAGACCTGCTTCTTCAAGGTGGCCCTGAGAAATCAGAGCGGGGCGTATTTATTGATTCAATCATTTATTGGTATATCTCTCAGGCTTCCAGGACTGAGGGAAAAGAACCATAGCACTGAAGGTCAAAGTGTCAGAGGAGGGACTCCTGCAGGAACTCAGAGGAGGGAAAGCACTCCTGGGGTGGGAGTCAGGGTGGGCTTCCTGGAGGAGGAGTCCATTCGGTGAGGAGGATGGTCTGGGCAGCGGAGCGAGGCGGGGTAGCCTGGGGCTGGAGCGGGGCCCGCTCCCCTAGTCCGGGAAGAGCAGGAAGCCGGAGAAGACGCTGTCGGAGCCCTCGGTGCCCACCATGCCGTTGTAGTCGTTGACCCGCAGCCACACCTGCGCGCCCTCCTGCAGCCGCAGCAGCACGCCGCCCGAGCTGACCTGCTTGCTGTTGGACATGTGGTCGCAGAAGGAGGTCATCTGGACGTTGTCGAGGTATAGCTGCACGCACAGGTTGGCCGTCTGGGACGTGTGGTGCACGAAGTAGTACAGGCCGGGCACTTTGCACGTGAACTTGCCCGTGCTCGTGTTATAGTGCCCCTGCGGGTTCGTGATGACCGTGTTGAACTTGACCAGGCTGTTGGAGGCCGGGGGCTCTACCGTCTGCCGGGTGACGGTGAACACCGACTGGTGCTTCTGCTTGTATCTGCCCTCCTCTCCCCGCTCCCCGCTGGGTCCCGTGACGCCCGGAATCCCCGGCTGCCCCGGCGCGCCCATGGGGCCATTTTTCCCCGGAAAGCCAGGTGTGCCGGCGTCTCCCTTCTGACCCTTGGGTCCTCGCGTCCCGGGAACAGCTGGGATTCCTGGGGAGAGAGCAGGTGGGAAGTGATGGGGCGGGGGACAGGGCAAAGGGACCCTGGGTCTCTGAAACCTCCTTCCCCCAGATGTGCTGTCCACCTGGGAGCAGTGTGCAGGGAGGAAGGGGGATGGCCAGTGGGGAGGGAGACCCTGTTTCAAACCCTGGCCCCCTCACACAGACCTGCCCTATCAACTCGGTGAAGGCACCTGTCTCTTGGCCTCAGTTTCCACATTTGTGCCGGAGAGGGTAGGACTCCCCGGCTCAGGAGGTGCCCAGGGCAAGATCTCAGCGTGTCAGTGGCCACGACTGTCAGCCCACAGATAGCGAGCGGCCTCAGAGACCTTCACGAGGGTTTTTAAAACCTTTTATTCAGAGCCCGACGTGAACAAATGCAGGCCTCACCCACGCGTCTAGGCCCTTGGTTTTTCTCGACAAAAATAAGAAGCTCGGTCACGGGCAGATTTCCTGGAAAGCTCAGGAAGCTTGTTTCGGGCCCGTGAACTGGCATTGGCCCCTTCAAGGCCCTTTGCCTAGTTTTATATTTATCATTTTTTTCAACATTTTATGTTGACATAATTATAGATTCACAGGAAGTTGTAAAAAAAAAAAAAGACAGGAAGGTCTCATCTGCCCTTCACCTAGCTTTCCCCAGTGGCACATCCTGCAGAACCAAAGTACAACATCAAACCGGGAAATCGACCTCCGTGCGATCCACATCGCTCCACTTTCCCATGCGCTGTGTGTGTGTGCGTGTGTGTATGTGTGCATGTGTGTGTGTGCAGTTCTAACACAGTTCTGCAGCACGTATAGATTTGTGGAGCACCTCTCCCTGCAATCAAAGGTGTCCCTAATTTTGTGTTATTTTTCTGAAAGAGGGCCTCGCCATTTT
Organism: Lasiurus borealis; assembly: GCA_004026805.1. Classification (NCBI taxonomy): domain Eukaryota; kingdom Metazoa; phylum Chordata; class Mammalia; order Chiroptera; family Vespertilionidae; genus Lasiurus; species Lasiurus borealis. Next base: position 51,548 of record PVJN01012281.1, read on the forward strand.
CTAAGTTGCAGGTCCCTACAAAACCTCTATCTGTCCCTCAAGCCCGCTAGGGACATGGGAACCCCTGGGTGGAGCCAAAGGGAACCTGCCCCTTGAAGGGGGCTGCTCTCCCCAGCTCCCCCACCGCCCCCCCCCCCCCAGCCCTCTTCAGCCCCGGGTTCACC
>PVJN01012282.1:6169-51822 GCA_004026805.1 Lasiurus borealis
GGGGGGGGGGAAGAATAAGGACATAAAAATCCATGGAGGAAATAATTAAACACTAAGAAAGATAAACGCAAGTATAGAAGCTATTTCCTTTCTGATTGGAGCAGTCCCGGCGATAACGCGGATTCTCACCATGTGGCAACCATCGGAGTAACTGTGAGTGCCCGGAGAACCGACCCCAGATGCTGACACCGGTGGCTCCCATAGGCGCCTATTCATCGCAGGAGAGAATGTACCTTTACCCAGAGAACGGGCAGGCACACCCTAAGGGAGGGGTCACAGTGACTGCCACCAGGAACTGGACCACCATGCATCTCCTCTCCCAGGAAAGCCAGCCTCAGGGCGGTCTCCAATGCAACCGGTTGCTAGTCCCCGCTTCTCAAGGCCAAGGCGAGGGAGACAGGAAACCCCAGGTGGTGCAGACCAGGGCAGACCCAGAGGCGAACAGCCAGGAGCAGGCGGTGGCCCTGGGCTGTCCCTGACTGGCAAGGATGCTCTGGGCACCACTGGGAAGCTTCCAGTCGTGTCTATAGCTCCTGTCCACGTGGATTTTTTTTTTTTTTTGAGACAAAACTAGGGGCTTTTATTTATTTATTTTTTAATTTTTATTAATTTTTTATACATATCTCCCCATTGCCTCTCCCTCCCTCCCCGGCATTCTTACCATTGGCAGCAACCTGGTTGGAACTGGAGAGCCTTATGCTCAGTGAAATAAGCCAGTCAATGAAGGAGAAGCACCACATGCTCTCCCTCATTTGTGGATCATAAAGAACATTGTAAACTGGTGAACAAAAGGATAGACACAGAGGCAGTAAAGCTTCAAACAGACTGTGAAATTACAGCAGGAAGATTAAAGTTAGGTGAAGTAGATAAGAGATCAAAGGACTTGTATGTATGCAGATAAGCATAACCAATGAGCATAGACACTGGGGGGTTGGGGTATGCCTGGATTGTTTTATTTCGATCGCTCCGCTGGGGTTAGGGAGAGACTGTCTCTGCGTTTGGAAACACACCCTGAGACATTTCAGAGCACAGAGGCGTCTGCCACGGGTTTTCGCAAAATAACGAAAAATAAACTTACGGAGAAATCATACCGGGTGCGTTTGTGTGCTGTGTCTGAGAAAGGAAGAGCGATGAAGCCAAACAAAGATGCAGGTGTTAACATTCGGGGAATGTGAATAAAAGGAACATGGAGATTCCTTTTCATCTTCTTGCCACTTGTTAATCTTCTTGCCAGGTCTGACATTATGTCAAAGTAAACTTTTTTTGGGGGAAAAAAAGGTTAAAGCACAACTTTTTATCATTTTCTTTCAAGCACTCTCCCTTGTGATGATCTTCTTAGATGTGTTTTCAGGTGGAAGTCCAAAACTGTATAACCAAACCCTACTTCACCGGAGAGTGTGGAGGAGAAAACGCTTACCAACAGTTCCCACGTGACTTTCAGGGATTGTCTCTGACCCTGACTGCAAGGCAAGAGGAACAAAGGAGACTTGATGGCCCTCGTTTACATAGCAATGCTGCTCCGATCTGTACACCCCACCACAGGGCCTGGCTTTCTGCTGAGCCCTTTCTGAAACCCCCGCCCCTCCCCGTCCATCCTTCCCGCCGGTGGGATTCACCCAGCTTTGCCAGCCCTGCTCTCTGCTGCCTCCCCGAGCTGAGAGGACAGACAGCTGGGGCTGCTCTAACCCAGCTTTTCAGCCCTCGCTCACCTGAGGATATGTTTTACTGACGAGAGAGAGAGAGAGAGAGAGAGAGAGAGAGAGAGAGAGAGAGAGAGAGGTGAGAGAAACATCAACCAGATGTCTCTGCTACTCACCCCAACCAGGGGCTGAACTCGAAACCCAGCCATGTGCCCTCACCTGGAATTCACCCGCAACCTTTCATGCACGGGACAGGGCCCCAACCCACTGCGCCCCACACCTGCCAGGGCCCCGCTACCACCTTCTCACCGGCGGCGCCTGGGGTGCCGGGCCTGGAGCCACACGTGCTGCCCGTTTCCGTGGTGGAGTCAGGCCGCCAGGTGGACGGTTGTTGAAGGGCAGCCTGCAGCGCGGTGTCCTTTCACTAAAACCTCCTTCACGAGGACTCATGCAGTGAGTGCACTGGGCCCCGGAGAGAGCTGCTGTTATACTAATTAGAGAGTGACCATTCACTCATTCATTCATTCAATCAATGTACATAGTGCACCTACTGGCACTTACTAGGTGTCACTCCTAGATGCTGGAGATGTAACAGCAAACAATATACCTGTTATGCCCAGAGTTCGGAGTCCCCAATAATCCACCACTAAGGAGCCTTTTCCGATGCAAAAGCAAAGAGTCTTTATTCGAACCCGGGTTCGGCTCCCAGCCTCTTTCTGGCACAGCATTGAGGCGAGAGAGCGAGCCGGGCGGGAACAGTGAGTTTTGTGGGGCAGGATAATTAGGGGGCTTAGGAAAGTGATGAGGGTGACAGAGACTGGTCACTTGAATTAGGGTCTTTCTGTGGTTTAGCCTGATTAGGACCCTCACTGTGTTCCTGGAGCTTCATTGGTCCATTCGGGTGGGGGTCGGGGAAGCTAGGACATGGCTGGCACCCCTGTGGCCACTCCCAGAAAAGGGAGGGGGTTTAGGCTGGGGTCCCAGCCCCATAGGACAAGATGGAGGGGAGTTCATTTCCTTTCAATACCAAAGCCCCTTCCTTTTTCTAGTGGGAATAGTGATGAATAGATAGATAGATAGATAGATAGATAGATAGATAGATAGATAGATGATAGATACAGAGAGAGAGAGAGAGAGAGAGAGAGGTGGCCTGACTAAAGAGTACTAGAGCAGGCTAAAGACAATGAAAGCGTCAGGGAGAGAATTGCTATTTATATAATACCTGGAGGATTAGCCAGGAAAGACTAGTCAGGAAGCACTAGTCAGGAAGGACTCTACAGTTAGGTAGCATTTAAGCAGAGATCTGGAGGACGCAAAGGAGAAACACCCGTGGACGTTGGGGAGAACGTATGTGGAGGCTGAGGGCACCCTGTGCGTGAAGACCAGTCTCGGCATCATAGATGGACTACCTTGTCCTCTATGATTTCACAGGGAAGCCGAGGCTCCCCGCTGATCACTGAGGGAACGTGGGTGCCCCCCGTCTTCCCACGCGGTGGTCACACAGCCCACAGGTGGCCAGGTCCATTTGCAGCAGAACCGCAGAGCGGCCTCCGCAGGCTGAAGACGGAAGGAGGAGCTGGAGAGAAAGCACATGTCGTTCCTGACCGAGAAGGAAGAAGGAAATAAAAAAAAAAAACTCAAGAGAAAAAACCAATTATTCACTTGGGCTATCTGCTCGCCAGCGACTGCAGTTGCGATGGAGCCCACCAGAGGGCAGGGTAACTGCAGGAATGGACTGTCACTCCTCCAAGCAAAAACTGGTCTGGATTCTTCACACAAACACCATTGTAGTGGAATGGGGGGCTTAAATCTCCTCCTTGCTTATCAAAAGCCCAGCTGAAATGCTAGGGCAGCGGTTCTCAACCTGTGGGTCGCGACCCCTTTGTGGGGTCGAACGACCCTTTCACAGGGGTCGCCTAAGACTATTGGAAAACACCTATTTCCCATGGTCTCAGGAACCAACACATGCTCCTCGGTGTCGCAACGTGTAGCCATGTCGTTTACTGTTGTCCTAGGAAGTCTGTTGCCCATGCTGTACCACGATTCAAGACAACATTTCATTTATTTGTCATTAGAAATAAATATTTCGCAATATACAATTACATATTGTTTTTGTGATGAATCCCTATGCTTTCATGATGTTCCATTTGTAACAACGAAAACACATCCTGCCTATCAGATATTTACATTACAGTTCATAACAGCAGCAAAATGGCAGCAATGAAGTAGCTACAGAAATAATGTTATGGTTGGGGGTCACCACCCCATGAGGAGCTGTCTTAAAGGGTCTCGGCCTTAGGAAGGTTGAGAACCACTGTGCCCGCTTTGCAGACACTGCTCTGTTGGGGTGAGCATGGCTGAATCTGGGTGATAATGTCTATTCCGCTAGTAGGGAGGCTAGCCTTCCTGGTGTGCCTGGGGCCAAGGGGATTGATTCTCAGCGTGCCGGGCTCGGCCCATTCAGGACTGGGACTAGGAGGGTCCTGGGCATGAGCAGAGGTGGGCACCCTCCTGCAGCGGCTCCACAGTCTGTACTTGGCCAGGGCTTTTTGACTTTCAGACGTCGGCTCCCCGCAGAGCGAAGGGCTAGGAAGCTGAGTCTTTAACCCGCGTCTTGGTAGGTTGGCCGCAAGTAGACCTGGCTTGGCTTTGTCAACGAGTTTTATGCGCAGCAAAGTGTAAGGACGGCCTTCTTGCTTCCCTTAGAGCAGCGGTTCTCAACCTTCCTAAGGCCGCGACCCTTTAAGACACCACCTCATGTGGTCGTGACCCCCAACCATAAAATGATTCCCGTTGCTACTTCATCACTGTAATTTTGCTACTGTGATGAACTGTCATGTACATATCTGATAGGCAGGATGTATTTTCGTTGTTACAAATGGAACATAATGAAAGCATAGGGATTCATCACAAAAACAATATGTAATTGTATATTGTGAAATATTTATTTCTAATGACAAATAAATGAAATGTTGTCTTGAATCGTGGTGTAGCATGGGTAACCGTCTTCCTATGACAACAATAAACTACATGGCTACACTTTGCAACACTGAGGAGTGGTGTGTTGGTTCCTAAGACCATGGGAAATAGGTGTTTTTTGCTGGTCTTAGGCGACCCCTGTGAAAGGGTCGTTCGACCCCCAAAGGGGTCGTGACCCACAGGTTGAGAACCGCTGCCTTAGAGTCAAACGCCTAGATTTCAGGGTAAAGACCTTCCCATCCTCCCCCAAGGGCGGATTTGTTTACACTCCGCAGTACAAGATAAAGTCTGTCTCTATATCTGTGTCTACCTCTGTGTCTATCTCTGTGCTTACCTCTTTGTCTACCTCTACCTCTATGTCTACCTGTGTCTACCTCTACCTCTGTCTTCCTCTTTGTCTACATCTACATCTATTTCAATGCCCGTGTGTGTGTGTGTGTGTGTGTGTGTGTGTGTGTGTGTCTTTCACTCTTGCTCTCTCTCTCTCTCCCCTCTCCCCATACCCAGATGGGAGGATGAGAAGATATCCCAGCAGTTTTAAGTAAATCTCTTGGTTTCAGAATTTTTTTTCATGTGATGTGAGCCCGCTCTGACACAGAAACATCTGACTCTTGCCATGTCTCCTCGAGGGGCATTGGAGCCTGGGGACAGATATTCTCTGAGTCCATGAAAGGTGTGTTCTCTAATTCAGAGGTGCTGAGTGTCTGTGTGCGCGCGAACCCACCCACCCATTCACACACACCCACGCTGCATTAGGGTTATCCAGAGAAACAGAACCAGGAGGATAGATAAAGATACATAGAAAGAGATTTGTTACCAGGAATCATCTCCCACAGTCATGGAGGCAGTGGTGTCTGTCCATCAGATTACCAAGGCCCCCAAACCAGGATCCCCAATGTCCGAAGGCAGCAGAGGATGGATGCCACCGCTCAAGAAGAGGGAGCAGACAGCCTTTCTGCACCTTCTCGTTCCATCAGAGCCCTGAAAGAACTGCCACGAAGGATCTTCTTTCCTCGGTCTACCGAGTCGAAGGCTGATCTCTCCCTGGGACAACTCCCAGAGCTAATGTACCAGCTCCCGGCCTCCCTCTCCAGTCCCATTGACATGAAGATGAATTGCCACCATGTCTCTACACTGTGGCAGGCTGGCCTGTTCGTTGAGGTGGGGTCTCGCGTTCACTCCACAACAAGGTGAAGGAAGCGAACCAGCGGTGCTTTTGGGAAAACACAAGGTAAAAAGTGCCAACGCTAAGATAGCTGAGAGAGAAGCAGCCTTACAACTGATTGGAGGTTTCAGAAATATTCTTTTCTCCTTAGGACTGAAGATCAGCGTTTGCAAAACTCCATGCCTACGGAGGCCAGCCAGTTCTGGAAGATTGGAGAGGGAGCAGGCTGGGCTGAAGGACACACCCCACCTCCATGCATGAATTTCGTGAACCGGGCCTCTAGTACATTCAATGAAAAGGGGGAAAAAATAAACTCCATACCTTAACCAAGCAAAAAATCACCAGGAGTTTTTTTTTTTTAATATATTTTATTGATTTTTTACAGAGAGGAAAGGAGAAAGACAGAAAGTCAGAAACATGGACGAGAGAGAGACATCCATCAGCCGCCTCCTGCACGCCCCACAGTGGAGATGTGCCCGCAAGCAATGTACATGCCTCCAACGGGAATGGAACTGGGACCTTTCAGTCCGCAGGCCGACGCTCTATCCACTGAGCCACATCGGTGTTGGCTCACCAGGAGTTTTTAACGTGAAGAGATGAATGCTTTTTTGGATTACATTTAATTATAATACCCTCTACCTGCCCCCCACCCCCACCAACCCCTCTCAGCTCTGAGCCACTGTAAATTTGACAGTAGAGATTTTAAAAAAGCGGTGGGGAATAAATAGACTAATATCCTCCTCCGATGCCTTGATGGCGGTTAGATAACAGACGCTATTTTAAGCTAAGCCTTAGATATATCTCAGCCCTCCCACTCCCTGCCTCTATCTCCGTTCCCTCCGTGAACCTGCAGCTGATGTACCTTTGGGATCCATCAGAACCATCACGTTGCAGGCCCACGTGGCTGTCACCTCGACAACAAGGGTGCTCTGTGGCCCAAGGAGCTCCCCAAATTCCACCTTGGAAGGTCAGTGGAAAGCAGTGAGGATCTGGTCTCACCCTCACTCTGAGAGCTTCAACCCAAAATGAAGGCATGACTCAAGGGGAAGTTTTGAAAAGCTCAATATGATGACCTCCTTCGGTACCAGTTTACCCCATGCCAAGTCGCACTTTGTAACATTCACTTCATAAAGCCACTTATTTTAATATATATTTTATTGATTTTTTACAGAGAGGAAGGGAGAGGGATAGAAAGTCAGAAACATCAATGAGAGAGAGACATCGATCAGCCACCTCCTGCACGCCCCACACTGGGGATGCGCCCGCAACCAAGGTACATGCCCCCGACTGGAATCGAACCTGGGACCTTTCAGTCCGCAGGCCGACGCTCTATCCACTGAGCAAAACCAGTCTCGGCTAAGCCACTTATTTTTTTTTGGTGGCACAGATTAGGCGTTTACTGGGGGACTTGCTGATTCGCTGGTTTATTTTCACTACGCACCCCTTTGGAGAGGGACAAATAAATTCAATATTACCTTCCCCAGGAGAAATATTGGATCAATTGGTTTCTTATTTCTCTTCCATCCCTGAACAAAAAACAAAACGAAACAAAACATAGCATAATGGCGTGGTCAGGTGGCACAGGGACATGGCAGTGTGGAAAAACAATATGCAAAATATAGGTTATAGTTTCATTGATTTATCCTTCTGTGCTCTTTGAAAAACAAATTCCTAGGCCATTAAATCCATCGACTTGTCCATTCGCCACCCAGAAAAATCCAATGTAACACATACTGGTTTTATATTTCATAAACTATATATTTAGAGCTTTTCTTTTTTCTTTTTTCCCCCAAGGCAGTTATGTTTGGAAATACAAATAGCACAGAAGAAATCCTCTGAGGTTTCCCTTTTCAGCTGCTCTCCAAAACACAGCTGACGGGAACTTGGTTATGCCCTGAACACGATTTGAGGAACGCCACGTTTTTAACTCATTATTTGTTCATTATCCTAAGCATTTCCAAAACAGGAAGAAATTACCAGGTACCCTTCAAGCCAGCGCCACTAAGATGCCAGAATTGTGGGTTAAAAGTGAGTGTCGGCAGTCATCCTTAGGACCAATCATCCTTAGGACCCATCATCCTTAGGACCAATCATCCTGAGAACCAGAAGCTCTGCCTCGGGGCCTAAGCTTCTGAAATGTTCTCCACAGATTGCTCCATGCGGGACTCCCGTGCGTGGCAACGGCATGCTGGGTCGTTTCCACAGCAAAGCGGTCTGGGCCAGCTTTTCCGGACCCAGAAGTCTCCTTCTGCTTTATCCTGCCCAGGCTGGGTCTGCTGTCTGTGTCAGCCTATTACATATACTTCTTCAGTGCTTTTGGGTGGCGTTGGTCAACTGTATTGAAAGACACACACTATATACACACACACACATATATATACACATATATACACACATGCACACACACATATACACACACACATATATATACATACACACACACACACACACACACACACACACATACACTAGGGACCCAGTGCACAACATTCATGCATGGGGCAGGGGGGTGTCCCTCAGCCCAGCCTGCACCATCTCGCAATCCAGGACCGCTGGCTCCTAACTGCTCACCTGCCTGCCCGCCTGATTGCCCTTAACCACTCTGCCTGCCAGCCTGATTGCCTCCAACTGCCACCCCCCCCCACACCAGCCTGATCACTCCCAACTGCCCTCCCCTCCTGGCCTGTTTGTCCCTAACCGCCTCTGCCTCAGCCCCGCCACCGCCACCGTGGCTTTGCCCAGAAGGTATCCTGGTCTAATTAGCATCCGCCGAATCAATGGAAAAACATCCTCAGGCGAGGATTAACAAGAACAGAAAAATAGTGTGAGAGGGCTTTTAATTTAGGTGAAATGAAAACCTCTGTTTTTCCCCAAGGTAGGTATGTTTGGAAATACAAATAACACAGAAGAAATCCTCTGAGGTTTCATTTTTCACCTGCCCTATCCCCACCGGCCTGATCACTCCCAACTGCCCTAGCTGTCTGGAGTAGCCCTAGCCGGTGTGGCTCAGTGGATAGAGCGCCGGCCTGCAGACTGAAGGGTCCCAGATTCGATTCCGCCTTTCACCAGACAGAAGTTGGAACAACTTAAGCACTCACATTGTGCTCACATGCTTGTTTCTACGGCAAGACCCATATCAACCTAAGTAAACATGCCTGCACACACCAATCTTTGTGAAATGTTGAAAACAGTGACAGAGAATAACCATATTTAGCATACAGGCTTATCTATTAGATCAGTTACATCTGAGTGACATGTATGAAGTTCTTCTTTTTTTAGAATATTCACTGAAAAAGAACTAGAGGATGGGCTAGTTTATTCCTTTATCCATCCATCCATCCATCCATCCATCTATCCATCCATCTTCTGTGAAGGTCTGCTTTCATTAGGCGCTTGGTTAGATATAGGGAACAGGTGTAAGAGCTGACTGTAGCTTTTAAGTCAATGTTAGTTTGCAGAATGAGGGAGGAGACAGCCTGCAGGGAATACTGTAGACGACAACTCTCTGGTAGGAATGTTGACCAGGGAATTTCCCTGGTCAGGCTAGAACAGTGGTCGGCACAGGCTCGTGTTGCCCAGAAAGTGCAGACTCCGCCCGTGAGAGAGGTGAGGGGAGGCTCACTGTCTCCCCACTGGGCCAGCCTCACTGCAAACTGCCCAAGCCTCGCCGAGCCTGGACCACGTCTTCGCCGTGGATGCCCGTTGCTAGGTAACCACCTCTGACGCCTTTGGTATCCTCGGGTCACGAGCCACTTCCGCCTCTCCAGCTGGATCTCCAATCAGAGGCAAGGAGAGCCGTCACGTGGAGGTGAGGGCGGGACCAGGAGCGCTGGGGGGCCCGCGGTTGGCTGGTGGAGCCTCCTGTCCCCTGGAACGCTTGGTGCGCCGGCGGAGAGGGCGGGGCGAGGGCGGGATCGGGGCGGGGCCGGGCGAGGCGGGGAGGGCGGGGCGTGGACGGGGGCGGGGCCAAATGATGTAGGGAGGGCGGGGCCTGGCCAGGAGGGGAGGGCGGGGCGTGGACGGGGGCGGGGCCGGGCGAGGCGGGAGGGCGGGGCGTGGACGGGGGCGGGGCCCGGCGAGGCGGGGCGGGGCCGCTCTCTGGCAGCTGCCGGCTGCACCCACTCCAGCCCGGGCTGCGTGCGCCGCGGCGGCGCTTCCTCCCGCAGGTAAGGAAGCGGGTGCGGAGGGAGCCGCGGGCGCCGGGCGGGCGGCGGGGACGGCGATCCGGGACCCTGCGGCGTCGTGCAAGCGGCGGCCCCGGCGGCCCCTCCAGGGGCGCAGACCGGGCTCCGCGCGCTCCCGGGCGGTGCGCACGCCTGGGTCCCCGGGTTCGCACCCGCGCAGCCCGGCCCGCGCCTCCTCAGACCTCACGCCGCTGGAGACCGGGCGCCCCTGTGTTTTCGGGGTGGAGGGTGCAGGGTCTGGGTCCTCAGGTTGCAGGGAGGGAGGGGACATCCCAAAAAAACAGCGCGCACCGTGAGGGCATCTCTATCCCAGCGGTTCTCAACCTGTGGGTCGCGACCCCTTTGGGGGTGGAACGACCCTTTCTCAGGGGTCGCCTAAGACCATCAGAAAACACCTATTTCCCATGGTCTTAGGAACCAACACACCGCTCCTCGGTGCAGCAAAGGGTAGCCATGTAGTTTACTGTTGTCATAGGAAGACTCTTGCCCATGCTACACCACGATTCAAGACAAAATTTCATTTATTTGTCATTAGAAATATTTCACAATATATAATTACATATTGTTTTTGTGATTCATCCCTATGCTTTAATGATGTTCCATGTGTAACAACGAAAATACACCCTGCCTATCAGATATTTACATTACAGTTCATGACAGTAGCAAAACTTCATTTATTTGTAATGAGAAATATTTCACAATATGTAATTGCATACTGTTTTTGTGATTAACCCCTATGCTTTAATGATGTTCCATGTGTAACAACGAAAATGCACCCTGCCTATCAGATATTGACATGACAGTAGCAAAACTTCATTTATTTGTAATGAGAAATAGTTCACTATATGTAATTACCTATTGTTTTTGTGGTTCATCCCTGTGCTTTCATGATGTTCCATGTGTAACAAGGAAAATACATCCTGCCTATCAGATATTGACATGACAGTTCATCACAGTAGCAACATGACAGTGATGAAGGAGCCACGGAAATAATGTTATGGTTGGGGGTCACCACCCCATGAGGAGCTGTCTTAAAGGGCCGCGGCATTAGGAAGGTGGAGAACCGCTGGTCTACCTTGTATTTCAGGACATGGCCACCTGTCCTGCCCCCCCCCCCTAAGAACACCCAGACTTCGGGGTGCGGATATTAGAGGGAGCAGAGTGTGAGCTGACCTCTGTGTTTCTCTATCAATGGAGCGCAGTGGGTTGGAATGGCAGGTAGTGATGGCTTGGACCATGCATCAAACGTAAGGCACGCTGGTGTTGGGAGATCCCCCCTATCTATCGACTTAGGGGAGTCCTGAACGAGGGTGCATTCCCCAATCTTGCGCGGCCTGAGACTTTCAGAACCACCGGGCCCAGAATCTCACTTCTCTGCCCCTCTCTGCAGCCCGGGTGACGGGTCCTGGTTGACTACTTTATGTAAATATCCACAATCATGTATATTATTATTATAATATATCATAAATATTATATACTTAATTTTTTATGTAAATGTGGAGGCTTTGTTTCTCTGCAGAGTGAACTCTTTGGGGGGATGTCTGCAGCTCTCCTCAGCCATCCCCTGGGTAATTAGTTATTCTTGCCGGTAAACCTCCAAGGAAGAGTCTGCCCACAGGGAGAGAGATGTCCCCCCTGTGACGGTCCCAGACCGAAGCCTGGCCTGGGAGGGAGGTGCAGGGGCGGGCCCTGGTGCTGGGGCTGGTGCCCTCAGCCCCTGGCAAAACTCCCCCCACTCCTTGGAGGTTCTGCCCCTGGGCCTCAGGGCAAGAAAGGGGCAGAGCTGTGTGTCTGCCCTGCGTGAGCCCAGCCGTTTGAGCGTCTTGCGGGCTCTGCCCTCTGAAGTTACATGTGGTCATGGGGGGGACTGTGAATTCCACCACATTCTGGGGAGCACTCTGCAGTGGGTTGCTTGGGGAGTGAATTCTCGAAGCTACGTTGCTGTCCTTGCGTGACTGGTTCCCCTGGGAGATTTTCTCCGCTGGAATGAACCAATGCGGATTTCCAAAGGGTGCACACGGGAGGGAAAAATAATGTATCGTAGTGTGTGCTCTGTAGACTTAACTCTGCATGAAACAGGCAGCTGAGTATTACTGTTTACATAGATCTCCTGTTCCCCGGTGTGGGTACCAGTAGAAATACTTAAAGAATGGTATCTCTGAAAAAAAAAATAGGTGTTTATTTAAAAGGTTTAAAATTCTTCCTTCTTTTTGTTTTTAATAATTAAATTCCGGTGACCCAAAATTCTTTGTCACCCATTGGCCACAGAATACCTCCGTCGATTAGAAAGCCACACACTTCACTGAGCTTAGGGAAGAATGCTTTTGAGTTCCTCTGCTCCAAATAGAGCGGCTACTGTGGGGAGGAGGTTTTGGTGGTTATTTCCTCTGGACTTCGTTTTGTGGCCCTATATATTTTATTGATTTTTTTTACTAAGAGGAAGGGAGAGGGATAGAGAGTTAGAAGCATCAACCAGCTGCCTCTTGCACGCCCCCTACTGGGGATGTGCCCGCCCCCAAGGTACATGCTCTTGACCGGAATCGAACCTGGGACCTTTCAGTCTGTAGGCCGAGGCTCTGTCCACTGAGCCACACCGGCTTCGGCCAGGGACAGTTCTTAAATGACTTAGAGGAGCGTAGGAATTGTTTTGTTTTTGTTCATTTCACCTTCATGATACCAGATATAAACATGAATGATTAGGACTTGTAACTGTAGCAAGGAAAATAATTTTATGGTTAGGGGTCACCACCACATGAGGAACTGCATTAAAGGGACGTGGATTAGGAAGGTTGAGAACCACTGGATTAGATTGTCACTATCAATAAAACATGCACCGACTCTCCAAAGTGCCTAGTGGTATTTGCTTCCACTCTGCAAAGAAGGCTACCACGAAATCCAAACAGTTTGGAAGGATTTTTATTCCTCGGTCCCAGTGTTTATTTGAAATCCGATGGATGTGGGGAAGGTAACAGTCGATCAGCTTACTGAATAACCCGTTTACCCAGTCGTTCATGATAAGGACATCACATATACAGTGGTACCTCGAGATATGAGTTTAATTCGTTCCGTAACCTTGAGGCGTGGGAAACTATGAGACGCTCAAGTCGAGGTAAACTGGTGGGTCGTGTGCAGCCGGCCGATTCCCGCGATGACTCCTATCTCAAATGTTGCTCGTATTTCAAAGCAAAAATCGCTCGCTCGAGGCTCGTATCTCAAAAATCTCGTATGTTAGGGCACTCGTATCTCGAGGTGCCACTGTACAAGCATTCTGCCACTCTCTGCAATTGCCAAACTGTCTCATTCTACACTTTGTTTATCTAGTCCATGGCGGTAGGTAGCTTCCAGTGTGTCTTCGAGACAGGGATTTGAGAGTATTTTAATCCACAGAAATCCTATTAGGAGATGGGGAGGGGTTTCTTATTCACCCCGATTCCTTTCCTTTTGTATCAGAAACATGCATTAAACCAAGAGTTGGTTGGCTCCTTCAACCTCTGAGGCCAGGCCATGTTCCATGAAAACCACGTGGGCATGGTTCTCTCCCTATTGAGAAGACTGTGTGCCTTGCTGTGAGCAAGAAATTAGACAGGGAGGCCTGCCGACAAGGAGGAATCCCATACAGGATTACTCCGCAGACAAACCAAGCCCAAGGAAAGCAGTTCTCTTCCTTGAGGTTATTTAAAGGAAGTTCAAGAAGGACTTGTAATGCTCTAAAATGACCTGGTGGGCACAATTTTCACTAGGAGGTGTGCAGGAGGCAGCTGATCGATGTTTCTCTCTCATCGATGTTTCTAACTCTCTATCCCTCTCCCTTCCTCTCTGTAAAAAATCCATAAGTATAACTTTGGTTTTAAAACGTGGTGGGAAAATGCTATAAAATGACCAGCTTTGGCCACACCTGTCTATATATTGAGGGTAAAAATCCCGTCATGAGTGATTGGGAATATTTCAACCATTTTCATGGTAAACCGTAGGCTGTCCCGTTAAGGAGACTGTTGAGGCTGTTTTCGCTTGGTTTCAAAGACAATACAGATATAAATGGAGAGAAATTCGAACATTTGAAACAGGCTAGACTTTCTAGAAAAGACAACCTGAAACGGTTGTCATAGGGATGTCAAATTAGCTACTTGAGTGACACTTTTTTTAAACAATAAGGATAAAAAGTCTTAACTCGTCGTTACTTTACATGCACTTACAAAGTAAAATTTAGTAGCCTAATTATCTCCCAAAACTCTGGAATTATATTACATTCTAATTTTAAAAATCCATACACTAGCAGAGACCGGTTTGGCTCAGTGGATAGAGCGTCGGCCTGCGGACTGAAAGGTCCCAGGTTCGATTCCAGTCAGGGGCATGTACCTTGGTTGTGGGCGCATCCCCAGTAGGGGGCATACAGGAGGTGGCTGATGGATGTCTCTATCTCATTGATGTTTCTGATTTTTTATCCTTCTTCCTTCCTCTCTGTAAAAAACCAATAAAATATATTAAAAAAAAATCCAAACCCTAGTATAATGGAAACAGATCTACCTACTAAAAGAGTAACATGCTAATTGACTGTACCTTTGCAATGCCCACCAGCCAATCAGGAGTGAGCATGCAAATGAACCCAACCAAGATGGTGGGGCGGGGTGGGTGGGGCACTTGTGTCATCACCATAGCAATTATCCAGGTGTTCCAGGCCCCTGGGCAGCATGGGAAGACAGAAAGGTGCCTCTGGCCAGAGCTACGGTGGTGGTGCCAACAGCTAAGGGAAGGCCCATTCCTGCATGAATCTTCATGTATTGGGCTTCTGGTAGTAATATAAATCTTACACAACAAAATTATACAAGAGGTAATTTGTCAGTGTGATTTGCCATTATTGGGATAGCTTGATCATTGTAATGTTTAAGAAAATCATCAGAAGATGTAAGAAATACTTTCCCATGCTGCAGTGAAGGTGGTGCATCATTGACTACGTGGTTCATAGATCTGAATGCTCAGCCATGGAGAACTCACCAGAGAGGCCATGAAGTAATTTTTCTTATGCCGAGGTTTGTTGTTTTTTTCCCAGATTGTCAGCATTTTGAGTTGTGAGCATGTACCAGCATCCATGTAGGCTCACTTGCAATTGCGTGTAATAAATTCCATTTCATACTAAACACACAAAAGACTTCCTTTCCAATTGGACAGTGGAAACTAAGTCTCATTACAAGGAGCACTCGTGTTTGATACGTTGTAGGAAAACCTTCATTCCCATTAAAAAACAGCTCCACATGGAGGGTTGAAAATTGAAGTCTTGGTTCATAAGAAATAGGTAAGATTTAGTTTAGTTTGGTCCTTTAAGACAAAACATTATGAATGAGTTGTAATGAAAAGTTATGCCACATTTTATTTATTTAATCCAGGATATTTTTTCCATTGATTTTTAGAGAAAGTGAAAAGGAGGGAGGGAGGGAGGAAAAGGGAAGAGGAAGAAAGAGAGAGAGAGAGAGAGAGAGAGAGAGAGAGAGAGAGGGAAACATCTATGTGAGAGAGACACATTGATTGATTGCACGTGCCCTGACCAGGTAGGGATCGAACCTGTAACCCAGGTAGGTGCCCTTGACCAGGAATTGAACAGGAATTGAATTTGAGACCCTTTGGTCTGCAGGCCAATTCTCTAACCACTGAGAAAAACCAGCCAGGGCCCCCATTTTGTTTTTAAGGTAAACATGGTAGCAGGTTTGAAGGAGTCACTTCAGAATTTAAGCTGGAAGGATCCTTGGAGAGAAAACAATCTAACACCATTATTTTGTGGATGGCGTCAGAATATTTTGTGGATGAGGTCACTAAACCCATAAAGATCGTGTTGCTTAAAATTCGTCCGTGCGAAAGCTGGTCTAGACCTTCAGCCTTTGACACTCGGCATTGTGCTGCTCCCTGAAGATGTTAAAAATGAACCACCAACATCACTTTCTCTTTTGCTGTATTTCTGCAAGTGACTGATTCAAAAGTTGGGATAATGAAGGTTAGCTCACTTTTGTGACGTTAGGATGATCGTGGTGCCTAATGAACAACGTGCATGTGTTTGGTTTTCATCATAGAAGAGTTTCCTTAAACCATTAGTGAAAAAAGTGTTTTCCTACAAGTTTTGCTATTGGTTGATTTGCTCATGAATACAATTTAGGTTTTGCTGGAAAGTCTTTTGTGATTCTCTGGGTACCCAGTTACCTCACAATTTTTTTTTATCCTAATGCATCCCAATGGCACAGAAGTGTACATTGCTCAAATGTCCAGAATTGACTGTTAAGAATACAGTGGTACCTCGAGATACAAGTTTAATTTGTTCCATAACCTTGAGGCGTGGGAAACTAGGAGACACTCTAGTTGAGGTAAACTGATGGGTCGTGTGCAGCCGGCCGATCTGCACAATTACTCGTATCTCAACTGTTGCTCATATTTCAAACAAAAATCTCTCTCTCGACGGCTCGTATCTCAAAAATCTCATATGTTAGGGCACTCGCATCTCAAGGTACCACCGTATAAGCAACTAGAGGCCAGATGCAGGAAGATTCATGCACGAATAGGCCTTCCTTCCCCCGGCTGCCAGCACCACCTTTGCTCCGGCCCAGAGCTGCCTTCTGCCTCTTGCTTTGTCGCATTAATTTGCATATTCCCTCCTTATTGGCTGTGGGTGCTTCCATCTTTGTTGCAGAGTTACGGTCAATTTGCATACTCAGTCTTTATTAGATAGGAAGCTTTCGGAAGTTACATCATCTAAAGTGTAGGTTATGGTTACCGTTAGGTGACATTTTTTGAAGTTGGATACTTTTATTTTTAGATTTTCTGCCACTTTGGTATTATTCAACGTGCACCCTACACCAGCAGCATGGGTATCTCCAGGGAGCATGCTAGAAATGTACATTTCCAAGTTACCACGCCCCTACGGAATCAGAATCTCTCGGGGAGGGCCAGGGATCTGGGGTTTCACTCTGCCTTAGCTGGTTTTTCTGAAGGTGGAGTTTGAGGGGTGCTGACAGAGCTTCATGATATGATCAGCCATTGATTCTGATCAGCTTGCAAGCTGATGATGTCCGTGTCTGAGGCCCCTCTGGAAACTCGGGAGTACCGCGAGCTACTAACCAAATGAATTCATTCCCGGAAACATAGCAGATCTATTTCATAAGCATCTATATTTCACTAATAGCTATCGTCGTTAATTATGTCAGTTCATCTTTAGGGGGAATTTTGTGGTGGCTAAGGTCATACTTTTTCGACAGGTCGCTATCAAAGTAGCCTAGCAGCCGATCTGATCTAAGCATTGGCCCTGCCTTTGCTGATACAGCCTTTTCCTTCCCAAAGTTGAGGATTTATTCCAGGCCATCCATCACTGTATGGGTGCATAGATTAAGGAGATGTTTGGAGATAGTGACTTTATGTGGGCTGCTTCTTTTCCTTTTCAAGCTTTCAAGCTTTACATTTTTCTTCGATTTCCTTTGCTGTTTTTTTTTTCCAACTGACTTGCCAACAGAATTTTTAACATCCTTTGCCCAGAATATGAAAATGCCAGTTTTAGTGACTGCCGAATGGAAATCCGGGTTGTCACAGACAAATAAGCATGAAGGTCCAGCCTTTAACAATCTCACCAATACAATCCAATTTACGAAGCAGAGAATGAGGAGGGGCGGGGATGCTGAGCTTGACAGGTATATGGTGTCATTCAGGTCTTCCTTCCTGAGGGCCAGTCCCCTGGACAGAGACGAGGCTACGTCTTTGTGCCACGCTCTGTTACAGAAACAATCCTGTATCTCTTATGGGACGTATTTCCATATTTGCCTTATAATGTCTCTCTGAATGGAATATTTACTCCTAACTCCTTAGTTGATGAGAGAACATACGTGATTTTGCCCCTTTCTGGTTTTCATGTATTTACATATTTGCCTTATAATGTCTCTCTGAATGGAATATTTACTCCTAACTTCTTAGTTGATGAGTGAACATATGTGATTTTACTCCTTTCTGGTTTTCATGTATTTACATATTTGCCTTATAATGTCTCTCTGAATGGAATATTTACTCCTAACTTGTTAGTTGATGAGTGAACATATGTGATTTTACCCCTTTCTGTTTGTTGTTTTTTTTTTGGCTGACTTTGCGAATGTTCACCCTGAAGGTATATGAGTGACCCTGTTGTTCAAGAAGAGTGGATTAGCTCATCTCTCCAATGAAAACGCATCTCCACGTTACAGCTACAGAGATCCTGCAGCCCTTCACGCACCTGAAGAAATCCAGTTCTATAACTCAGTTCCATATAATTTTCAGTCTGGTGGTTACCAGGCAGGGAGGTATAGCAGTGACTGTGTAGCTGAACCGATGGAACGAACACATTAGCTTTGCCACATCGTTAAGTCAGTTTCATGGTCCCACACAGAATGCCCATGTTTTGCGGATCAAATTGGAATTCACCTGGGCATCAGTGGTTACTTTCTGGTTCCAACTCGAACCACCGCAATGACCTTCTCCTGTTGTGTTTGCTCCCTAATCCCGGGTTTTAACGTAGCTTAATCCTGGGCTGACTGTGACCTATTTTATAATCCAAGCCCTAAAGCCATTGCACTTGACATATGTTGGGAACGCTTAGATAAAGCATCCTGCCAAATGCATCCATCGGAAGAAGGTTTAAGAATGGTAGGAATTGAAGAGATGAGTCTCGGTCAGTAGACAATAGCAGAGGCGGGTTTTCTGCTCATTTCCTTTCCGATTGCTGATGGAGTAAGTAGCTTTCTGATCCAAGGTCCCTGACAGCCGACTTGGCGATGCACTGACTTAAAGCCTCGGCATCTCTGGTTGCGATGGTTTCCATAGCTCGGTGAGAAAGTGGTCACTGAGAATCGTGGACACCACGTTAGTGAGCCAGGGACTAATGAAAACCAAACTCGCCTCGTTTTCTGCAGTTTCCAGAGTTTTCTAACAAGCACCTATTGGTTACATAATTCCAAAAATACCTCGGCGTAGCCGTGAGCATAGGGCCCATTCATATTTTAAACATTGGTTTTCCACCGGATGTGTTTAGGGTTTTGATTTTTTAAAAATTGTTATTAATGCAGGCAGTAAATTTCTACTAAGAAAATTTGCAATGTTCTGAGGAGTATAACGGTCCAGCAGGTCTACCTTGGAGCTCTCTATGGCGATGTCTCTGAGCGTGGAGGACCCCTTTTGCCTATGTTTATGGTTTTTCTTACATTCCTCAGCCCCGCCAGAGAGCTCCCGTCCGGGTCTTTGCTTTTGCTGCTCCCTCTGCTTAGCTCTCTGGCCAGATAGCTTTGTGTTTGGATTCCCCATCTTCAAATCTTTGCTCAGAATCAACAATTTAAAAATTACATTATTCAGATGGTTTTCCGTTTCCTTTCCACCACCTCTCTCCCTCCTCCCTTCCTCTCTCCTTTCCTTTCCTTTTTTCCTTCCCCGAGGTGCTGTGAGGGTTTGATGAAGTCAGCCAGGACAAGATCACACAAAACCTGTTCCACAGTGGGTGAGGCCTCTGAGCTTTAGGGGGGCTACTTTCAAGTTCAGATATCCTCCCAGGATTCCAAAAAATCTCCTCTTTAGCGTGGCTAGTGGATAAATTCTTCTGCCAGTGAGTAACACTAACATGAAGTCAAGGTGGTGTGATTTTGGTTCTCTGTCGAACACCTTAGCACTCCGTTCAGTCCTGTGCGGTCTGTCAACCGCTCCAGGTGCTAAGGTTAGCAGCCAGCCGAGCTGGCAGCAAATAAATAGATGGATAGGATTGACCTGTCCTCGTGCAGTTGTTAACCTAGAAACTTCCTTCCCACCTGTCTGTCCAACTCCTCAGGTTGACAGTGAAACTCACTTTCTGCTTCCTGTTATTTTGTGTGTTTTCGTGCCAACTTGGTAACTTCTAGTAGAAACTCGCCTAGTTCTTGCACAAGGTAAAACTAAGATTTTTAGCCGCAACCGGTTGGGCTCAGTGGATAGAGCATCGGCCTGCGGACTGAAGGGTCCCCGATTCGATTCCAGTCAAGGGCATGTACCTTGGTTGCGGGCGCATCCCCAGTAGGGGGCGTGCAGGAGGCGGCTGATGGATGTCTCTCTCTCATCGATGTTTCTAGCTCTCTATCCTTCTCCCTTCCTCTCTGTGAAAGATCAATAAGATATATTTAAAAAAAAACACAAAAACTAAGATTTTTAGAATGAAAACTATAAACCAAATAAACTATCTGAGACATTGTTTTCTCAGGCACTGTGCAATCACACTATTGTTTTATTTTTATTTTTTCTTGGTTGCAGATAGGCGTCCTTTTTCTGCTTTAGCGTGACTTTTACAGACACTGTTCCTTGTACATTGTGAACGCTGCTGTGCCTGCAATGTGTGTGGACGCCTCGCTTCTTGTCCCTGACAGCCTTTCTGGAGGCAGAGGTGTGAGCCGCGTGGTTGAAACACGTTGTTGTTACTTTAGGTGCTGCCTTGCGATGCCGAGTTTCCATTTGCCTGGATTAAGGTAGAAACAGCCTATGGCTTGGATGACTTACATTTCCAGTTGGTTTGAGCAAGATGATTGGTATGAAGGACTGCAAAGAGTAAGCGACACTTATGTTGTAGTTATAATTTGATGCGCTTTTTTCTGTTTTATTTCTCATGCAATTGTATTGTCTTACTGCGTCATTTATATGGTGGACAGGTTTGCATGGCAAAATTTTGAGTGCAAGTAAGATGCTTATTTGCTAGATTTCAAAGCAGAGGTAAGAAGATGATATATGCAAATAGTCCTAATTATACACTGAGGAAAAGTCATTTTTTCTATCCTGGTTTAAGGCGCATTCATAGTGTTTTCAGACTGTCTTTAGGCTTAAATAGAAAGTGGGGCAAAAAATAGGTTTTCGGTTGTTGGTATGGAAAGGAAAACCATCGTAAATAATAATGCAAATATTCTGTGCCTCGCATACTCACCACTGTAAAACCTACTCTGGCCCACCCTGTATAAACTAGAATTCTTTCTAATGAGGTTAATGCATAAAAATAGCAATGATTTCAATGGAGTGATTTTTCGTAAAGAAATGCATTCAATAACAGATGCATATCATAATACTATCTACACTAATAAAAGAGAAAGGTGCTAATGGACCATACTTTTGCTGTGCCCACAGCCAATCAGGAGTGCTATGCAAATTAACCCCCAAAAGATGGCAGATAAATTTGCATATGCAGGTGGCACAGGCAGCGCCCTCTGCCGCTGGCTGGATCCAAGCTGCAATGGCAGATCCCGGGGACAATTGGTCGCTATATATATAGACTAGAAGCCCGAGGTCCCTCAGCCTGGCCTGCAGGGATTGGGGGGTCTCTCTGCCTGCCCCAAGGGGGTCAGGCCGAAACTGGTAGTCTGCCATCCCCCAAGGGGTCCTGGATGGGGAGAGGGTGCAGGCCAGGCTGAGGGGATCTGTGCACCGGGCCTCTAGTAGTATTACAAAAGGAAATGTAAAAAAATTCTGAGGAAGAGGGCTATGCTACATTTGATAAATTTTTTAGGCAATTAGTTATGTTTCAAAAGGATTTGCATTGTTACTATGGCAACTATTCAGATATATTATTGCAATAATACAAAGCTGCTCTTTAAAAATGCACCTTATCAACATGAATTTGTTTAGAATGACATATGATTCCTATTTGGACTTTTTACCCTTTTAATGGATGAATTGTAGATTATTTAAATGAAGGCAATGAGTGGATTTTTTATTGAAGAGTGGAACATCTGCCTGTAGTTTCTCCAGCTTCCCCGTTGCTATGGGAGGATGTGTGGCTGTAGTTTCCCTGTTGCTATGGGAGGGTGTGAGGCTGTAGTTTCCCCGTTGCTATGGGAGGGTGTGTGGCTGTGGTTTCCCTGTTGCTATAGGAGGGTGTGAGGCTGTAGTTTCCCCGTTGCTGTGGGAGGGTGTGTGGCTGTGGTTTCCCTGTTGCTATAGGAGGGTGTGAGGCTGTAGTTTCCCCGTTGCTATGAGAGGGTGTGAGGTGTAGTTTCCCCGTTGCTATGGGAGGGTGCGTGGCTATAGTTTCCCTGTTGCTGTGGGAGGGTGTGAGGCTGTAGTTTCCCCGTTGCTATGGGAGGGTGTGAGGCTGTAGTTTCCCCGTTGCTATGGGAGGGTGTGAGGCTGTAGTTTCCCCGTTGCTGTGGGAGGGTGTGTGGCTGTAGTTTCCCTGTTGCTGTTGGAAGGTGTGTGACTGTAGTTTCCTCGTTGCTGTGGGAGAACAGGTGCTACTAAGATGTGCAGCACTGACTGTCCCTCCGTCCTCACTTCAGTTTCCCATTCTTCTCACCCTCATTGGAGGTATTTTCTCACTATGTCAGTTCATTTTATAATATATTCTTATTGCTGATAGTACTGCAGATATCTTCCATTTCTCCCCTTTTATCCCCTTCTCCCAGCCCCTGCCTCACACCCCTGGTCTTCACTACTCTACGGCCCGTGTTGATGGGCTATGCCCATGAGGATATAAGTTCTTTGGTTTATTTCTCCTCGTTTTGCTTAATTACTTCTTTCATCGTAAGTCCTCAGCCATTTAAAAGCCTCTTGCCTACTTTTTAGAATAATTTTTCTTCAGCTGTGAACCAAACTGATAAAGTGCTGGAGCCGGTTCATACCTAACTCTGGGGAAAACCCCTCATCCTGGGAATGCTGAACGCTCTGCAGGTCTGAGACTGAGAATTCCCGTCCTACCCGCAGATGATAACATGTTTCCGTTTATGAGTTTAACAACAGCATTCCAATGCCCCTGGACACACACATACACACACACAGACACACACACACATGCACATGCACACACACACAGACACACACGCTCTGCAACGCCAGCATCCTTTGTATTATGTCCATGCGTTTTAAATGTAGTGAGTGCATTTCTGATGTCGGAACGGGAGGCTTTGTGTCCAGTGCCATCCTTATTTCCTCTTCGGCAGGGAACCCGGATGGTCATTTAATTTGGGGAAAAGGGTGTCTGAGACCAAGAAATAAATTTTTTTTACCAATCATGTTTTTTGGCATGGCTCAGTGGATAGAGCATTGGCCTTCGGACTGAAAAGTCCCAGGGTCAATTCTGGTCAAGGGCACATGCCTGGGTTTCGGGCACATCCCCAGTTGGCGGTGTGCAGGAGGCAGCTGATCGATGTTTATAACTCTCTATCTTTCTGCCTTCCTCTCTGTAAAAAAGTCAATAAAATATATATTTTTAAAAAAGTGTTGAAGTTCTATGACAGACGCCACTTTCCTCCCGATATTGGCTCCTAGTTTTACATTTGAATGTGATGCCTTGAATGAATTGCCCCCCTTATAAAAATTTGCACATTTTACAAAATAATGTATTTTTATTTTACCTAAAAAATCTGTATTTTTCTGCCCAGCCGGCGTAGCCCAGTAGTTGAGCGCCAACTTATGAACCTGGAGGTCACGGTTCGATTCCTGGTCAGGGCACAGGTTCAGGTGGTGAGCTCCATCCCCAGGGTGGGGCGTGCAGGGGGCAGCCGATCCGTGATTCTCTCTCATCACGGATGTTTCTCTCTCTCTCCCTTTCCCTTCCTCTCCAACATCAGTAAAAATGTATAAAAAATATCTATATTTCTGCTTGGGAAGCTCCATGCCTCTGGCACCAGGCAGGCCTCCCCCAGGGGCATCGGAGGGAGGATGCACACCCTCTGCTCCACGCGAGGCCCCCACTCCCCTGTGCCTCCCAGCCCTCGGCCCCGTGTCCCTGTCACTTAACATTTTTACAGTCTCCCGCTCCCCTAATTTAAAGGGCCAGCCTTGATGTGCTTAGACGTTTGCGGATTCAAACTCCTGTCCTCTGAGAGTTCACACAGAGATTGATGGCAATAACAGAGCCTTTTTGGCAGGGCCTGGAGTAAGCATGGAGGGAGACAGGGATGTACAGTGAAGAGGAGGGTTATTTTTGAGACGACAGTAACCGACCTTCCTCCCCCTTTCTTCCCCGAGGCCGGCATGTCCCGGGTGCGGCAGGTGGGGCTGCTGGCCGCCGGGTGTCAGCCCTGGAACAAGGACGTGTGCGCTGCCAGCGGGGACAGGTTCGCCTACTGCGCCACCCTGGCCATCTACGTCTACCAGGTAACACCCCGCCTCCCTCTCCCCGACTCCCCCTTTTTCAGGGGCGATGACCACCTGTATATATAAAAGCCTAAGCGACCATGACGACTGGGTGAATGGACAACCGGCTGGTCGCTACGATGCGCACTGACCACCAGGGGGCAGATGCTCAATGTGGGAGCTGGCCCTGGTATTCCATACGCTCTCACAGCCAACCTGTCACTGCTGGCCAACCTCCCTTGGTCCCTACACCTGGCCAGCTGGCCGGCCCTGATCGCTCTGATCACAGGCCAGGCCGAGGGACCCCACCATGCATGAATTCATGCCCTGGGCCTCTAGTTTAAGTAATAAGTATCTTCCTCATTGTTCAATTCTCACATTATCATGCACTCCGGCATCTGGCAGATACTCACTAAATGTTTCCTAGATGATTTTTTTTTCAATCGTGAAACACCAACTCATTTCAGTTAAAAGTGAAGGAAAAGGTTGCTTCATTCTGAAGTAAAATTCCTTGTAATTGCTAATAATGTCGTCTATTGACATTTTGGAAGGAATGGGGTTAATCGAGACACCGATGAGTTTCCCCCAATGGAGAGATGTAAGGTTTGTAGGGTGCGTTTCTTGAACGTGGGGCAAGATCAGCATGCCACGGGATGCCCATGTCCATCAGCTTGGTTGGTTGGAGCTTCGTCTGAAACGCCCAGGTGAAGGGTTCAGTTCCCCGGTCAGGGCACATACATGAACCAACCAGTGAAGGCATGACTAAGGGGAACCACAGGTCAGTGAAACATGCAGCTCCCATAGCACTCACCGTCTTCCACTTCCCAGCCCCCACACGGAGGTCGGCAGCCAGCTCAACGTATTCAGGTATCAGATCATCCTATTGTATACCTAAAGCGCATATAATGTTCAATGTGCGTTATATGTCCATTTTAGAGGTTATAGAAAGTCCTGGGCCCGTTTCTGGGAAGGGGCATGACATTATTTTGGTGCCTTGGTCAGAACACAGGTCTCTGAAGAGGTGATTTTGAATGGGATGTGGACAGGGGAAGGGACACCTGTGGACAAATAGGGGAGGAGGGCATCGTGGCCCAGGGGACCGCAGGCAGAGGCCCTCCAGCAGAAATGGTTTGGCTGCAGTGGAGAGACCAGGTCAGATGGACCAGGAAGAAAATGAAGCCAGATGATACCGGCCAATAAATAGCAGAGGTTCCCGAGGAAGGGTGTTCAAGGTCATGTGAGCTGTCAGGATTTTCCTATGACAGCATGCTTAGACAAAGATTGGGAGAATGAGTAATTAACATAATAATGACCAGTAAACCCCAATAGCCATGTGAAAAGTTCATTGCATGTTAAAGGAAGAGATGATAAAATGACATCACAACATCCCTAATATGTCAACTATGATACAAAGATCTATGAGCTCACCAGTGGATGGCACTTTTACGAAGGAAATAGGATAATTAGGCAATTCCGTGTGTCCACATGCATATAAGAACACAGGATAATTCGCCATCCAAACGCAAAGATCTAAGATAGGTTCATTGCTTCGAAGACTCTGGACATCTTACTAATGTAATTATGAGAGCTGGTTCATTTAACCTGTTTTTATTCAAATATAAGTGAAACATTGCAGTCAAAATATTTCGAGAGGGAGAGTACTTTCCTCATGAATAGATATAGCTATAAAAATGTGATAAAAATTCAATCATGCGTATTTAAATGTACGTCATTTATTTTTACTTGTTTTTAAGATGGATATATTTAATCTCAATTCTCTCATATATATTGTTTTCAAAATAGTTCCTGTCTGCTAATCGAATATACCCGAAAGTAGACCAGGGCTTGAAAATGTGTTCCTATTTTGTTCTGAGAGGTCGCTGGGGAAAATGTGATTAATGGAGAGTGTACGATCTAAAAAGAAGCACTGAAATGTCTTACGTGTGTGTTTTTCTTTTAGTTGGATCACCGCTATAATGAATTCAGACTCCACTCGATTATGTCTGAGCACAAGAAAACGATCACAGCCCTCTCTTGGTGTCCACACAACCCTGACCTCTTTGCGAGCGGCAGTTCCGATAACTCGGTGATCATTTGGAATGTCGCCGAGCAAAAAGTCATTGCTAAACTCAACAACACGAAAGGTACCTTTTGGGTTTTGAAGTAGCCCAGCTCTCTCTCCTGGTCACCTGCACAAGAACTACAGCTCATTACTGTGTGTGTGTGTGTGTGTGTGTGTGTGTGTGTGTGTCTATATGTGTGTGCACGGCAAACGGAAACAGAACCCAGGAACCAGTTACACTCAGTTCCCCAGACCCTCAGTACAGTGAATACCAAATCACCTCGTTAGTATTTAAATAAGACACGAACATTTCCAAAACACGGGGCGTGGAGAAAGTAGTTTCCCGTTGTTGGCACCTAAAATAACAGAATAGTTAATGAATAACAATACAAGAGTAAACTCTGTGTTGCATACTCACAGTGGTAACCCTACTTTTGCCCCACCCTGTAAATATAAAAATAATTAGATAAGATTTTCTTTATTTAAAAAAATATATTTTATTGGTTTTTTACAGAGAGGAAGGGAGAGGGACAGAGAGTTAGAAACATCCCTGAGAGAGAGACATCGATCAGCTGCCTCCTGCACGCCCCCCACTGGAGACATGCCCGCAACCAAGATACATGCTCTTGACTGGGAATGGAACCTGGGACTCTTCGGTCTGCAGGCCGACGCTCTATCCACTGAGCCAAACTGCTTTGGGCTAGATGAGATTTTCTTACTGGGACAATTGGCCTTGCCTGTGCATTGCTCTGTGCCAATCGAAACCCATAGGGACAAGACGAACGTGTCTTCCGTGCCCTCCTAACCTGGTTTCTCTCCTCCAGGTCAACGGGAAAGCCCGGGTTCACACTAAGGGGGTCTCAGTGAAGGGACAGCATCGCTAGCTGCTGCTGCTCCCAGAATCAGACCTGCCATCTCGGCGAGGTTAGGGCACCCTGCGTCTGCGTTAAATATCACCATAGCGCAGCCTCTCTCTGAGCACCACCTGCAGCTCAGTCAGGGATTATGAATTTGGAAGCTACTGCTGGATACGTCTTCCACGTTCAGCTTCTTCCCTGAAACATTCTGCTGGCAGCTGCGAGGGAGACACGGAGAAGTGGCAATGGCACTGACTTTATTCTGTTGAAGGATTCATTGTGATATTCTTTCCAGTGTGTAGCCACGATGCTGAGAATCCATGGGCCATGAGAGTTCAGTCTTGCTTCCAAAATAATATAGTACAGTGGTACCTCGAGATATGAGTGCCCTAACATACGAGATTTTTGAGATACGAGCCATCGAGCGAGCAATTTTTGCTTTGAAATACGAGCCACAGTTGAGATAGGAGTCATCACGTGGATCGGCCAGCTGCACACGATCCTCCAGTTTACCGCGACTCAAGCTTCTCATCGTTTCCCACGCCTCAAGGTGACGGAACAAATTAAACTCGTATCTCGAGGTACCACTGTACTGCCTGTTGGAGTCTCCGGATATGTTCAACATATTTTGTTTATTGCTCTTTCCTTGTCTCTCAAGTTTAGGTCATTAGGAATGCTGAAAGTACTGGTGAAATATACCAATTTTGTCGTGTAAGTTTCATCCTAAAAATATTAGCTGGGCCCCAACTGGTTTGGCTCAGCGGATAGAGCGTCGGCCTGTGGACTGAAAGGTCCCAGGTTCGATTCCGGTCAAGGACACGTACCTTGGTTGTGGGCACATCCCCAGTGGGGGGCGTGCAGGAGGCGGCTGATCGATGTTTCTCTCCCATTGATGTTTCTAACTCTCTATCCCTCTCCCTTCCTCTCTGTAAAAAGTCAATAAAAAATGTTAAAAGTTTATAATAAAAATAAAAACCCAGTTCCGCAGTTAGGAGCTCATCCGTGTATGAACAGTGCACACGCTCTTCCACGTGGTGGATCTTACAGAGCAGACGCTGCGGCCGGCAGCCCTGGGCCCAGCTCTGCGGTGACCCCTTTCCTCGGTGACCCCTTTCCCCCTCCGTTGCAGGGCCGCCCGCCGCGCTGAGCTGGTGCTGCCACGCGGGCGAGGCCGTGGCCTTCGCGCCCCGCCGGGGCCCGCTGCTCGTCTGGACGGTCTCGGGGCCCGGCAGCGGCGTGACGGTGCACCGCGACGCGCACGGCTTCCTGTCCGACCTCTGCGCCTTCCGCTGGCACCCCCACAGGCAGGGCCAGGTCGCGCTCGGCCACGTGGACGGGAGCCTGTCCGTCTTCCAGCCAGGTGAGGGGCTCGCGCCTGCGTGTTCTTTGCGCCTGTCATGGCTTAGTGACTGGCAGGAAGCCTCAGTAACATGTATGATTCTAAAATGACA
This sequence comes from Lasiurus borealis, assembly GCA_004026805.1. Lineage (NCBI taxonomy): Eukaryota > Metazoa > Chordata > Mammalia > Chiroptera > Vespertilionidae > Lasiurus > Lasiurus borealis. The sequence continues at coordinate 34,578 of PVJN01012282.1, forward strand.
GGAAGCCGCAGTAACATGTATGATTCTAAAATGACAGGAAGCCGCAGTAACATGTTTGATTCTAAAATGACAGAAAGCCAGAGTAACATGTTTGATTCTAAAATGATAGAAAGCCAGAGTAACATGTTTGATTCTAAAATGACAGAAAGCCAGAGTAACATGATTCTAAAATGACAGGAAGCCGCAGTAACAGGTTTGATCCTAAAATAACAGGAAGCCACAGTAACATGTATGATTCTAAAATGACAGAAAGCCGCAGTAACATGTGTGATCCTAAAATGACAGGAAGCCGCAGTAACAGAAGTTTGATTCTAAAATGACAGGAAGCCAGAGTAACATGTATGATTCTAAAATGACAGGAAGCCAGAGTAACATGTTTGCTTTTAAAATGACAGCCGTGCAAATAGTACCCAGCGTCTGACTGACCCCAGGTAGGTAATCATCTGCAGCTAATTCACATCCCGGGTACATGCCCCTGACCGGAATTGAACCCGGGACCCCCCCAGTCTGCAGGCCCACGCTCTATCCACTGAGCCACACCGGTCTCGGCTCTATCTATTTTGGAAGAAAAGGGACATATTGGTGGAGGACTGCCCACAAGAAGGCAGTTCACCGTTTGTTTACCCCCGTGATTTTCAGGTTGTGATGATGGTATGTTGGTGGATATGTGTGTGGGTTGGGTGGAAGGGAGGCAGGGAGGGAGGGGATCCAGGTGGCTCAGTGGGTCTGAAAGCACCACCACTGGGTTCTGTGTGCTGTGTGTTTTCATGGAAAACTCCTCCTATGAACGGGGGGTTCCGGGACCCCCGATGTGGGGAAGCACTGCCTTCCCTGTTTCCGGTCACGTCCTTGGGCAGGGCGAGCCAGCTCCTCAGAGACGGCTCTCCTCTTCAGAACGGAGGAGCGATTGTAATGGACTTGACTCTGCTCTTCCCCTGAGAAGGACATTACAGTGGTACCTCAAGATACGAGTTTAATTCGTTCCGTCACCTTGAGGCGTGGGAAATGATGAGACGCTCGAGTCGCGGTGAACGGGTGGGTCGTGTACAGCCGGCCGATTCTCGAGATGACTCCTATCTCAACTGTTGCTCATATTTCAAAGCAAAAATCGCTCGCTCGACGGCTCGTATCTCAAAAATCTCGTATGTTAGGGCACTCGTATCTTGAGGTACCACTGTAACCCGGTTTGCATTGTTTTGCTGTAGAAACGTGGCTGGTGGCTGTGTCCTCAGACAGCACCGCGTCCCCGTTCCGGCCCGCACCGGGAGAGGCATTCATTCCTGGCGTCCGTTCTGAGAAACGCAGGGCTTCTCAGGACATGTTTCTGTTGGTTGTTTTGTTTTATTTTCGTCCTAGCGGTCCCCCTCTCTTTCCTGATCTCTTTCCTCTTGTCTTCAGCCGCCGGATCTCAGAATCAGAATCTCATGCATCATCTCTTTGGTTCATGCCTCCTCCTCCTTCTTTTGTTTTTCAACCACAATTTTCCTCCCTTGCCCCAGTTTTTGTGTCTCATCCAGAAATTGTCAGCTTCCTCTTACCCGTTTATCACGTGTCTGTCCTGATCTGACCGCACCACGGGCCTGATGTGTGTATTAAAAAAAAAAAATAGGACAGAGGTAATAGCAAAACAAATAATCATGTCAACTAGTTATCCTCCACAGTTATCCTCACGACTAGCTTGACATCGACGGATTCATTTTTCTCTCTTTCATAATAAAAGTGTGGATGTCTGATAGAACAGAAAACAGTGATGATAACCCTTTTATCATCATTTTGACTGTAAGATGGGGCTTGGAAGCAGCATGATCTAGATATGATAACACTTTCATTGTAAATTATACCGTGTTCTTTGTTGCTTTTTTTTCCCACCTCCTGGAATATTTTTAATAAATCTCATAGATGCTAACCGGCACATGCAAATGCCTAAAAATTAGTCAAGTACAGCTTAGCTTAATCAATCATGTTTCTGCCTCTTTTGGCCTGGTCATGACCCACTATATTTAATATTCATTATTGTTACATAAAATAGCAGTTTAGATGATGTTTGCTTGGGGGAAGAAGAAGCAAAGAAACCCACATAAAAGAAATTTTTATGTGGGACAAACCCACATAAAAGAAATCTCTCGTGCACTTTCTATGACTATAGATGCACCAATTCTATTTTTTTAAAAAATATAATTTATTGATTTTTTTTTACAGAGAGGAAGGGAGAGGGATAGAGAGTGAGAAACATCCATGAGAGAGAGACATTGACCAGCCGCCTCCTGCACGCCCCACACCGGAGATGTGCCCACAACCAAGGTACATGCCCTTGAGCGGAATCGAACCGGGACCTTTTAATCTGCAGGCCCATGCTCTGTCCACTGAGCCACACCTGTTTTGGCTATGCACAAATTCTAAAAAAGCAATCCCTATTTAAGATCCACATTGTCTTTCTGTAATATTATACCCTGGTGGAGTTAAGGTCAAGGCAGCCGCTGTGAGGTTTTCAATTCGTTTCATAATACCTGGCAGACCCACCCCAGGGAATTGCCTTTCTCTGCTCCTATAACCTGGAAGGCTGGAGAACCGCGTGCACCGGCGACAGAGCTGCGGTGTCTTTGGGCTGCGTTATTTTTTAAATAAAGCATTATTGTAACGTGTAGCGCACGCAGGGGTGACAGGCTCTCTGTGGAATGAGTCTCTAAGTGTAGTTCCACTGCCTTGCTCGGGAGCCTGAGTGCATCGGCGGAGGGGGGTGCCACGGGGCGCACTGCAGGGGCGGATCCCCCCATGGCCGGTGGTGTATGATTGGAAGGAGTAGAGGATTGTTTGATGGGCCTTGGCTTCGTTTATTTATTATTTGTGGTGTGTTTTTTAAAATATATTTTATTGATTTTTCACAGAGGGGAAGGGAGAGGGATTGAGAGTTAGAAACATCGATGAGAGAGAGACATCTATCAGCCGCCTCCTGCACGCCTCCTCCTGGGGATATGCCCGTCACTAAGGTACGTGCCCTTGACCGGAATCGAACCCGGGACCCTTCAGTCGGCTATCCGCTGGGCCACACCGGTTTCAGCTATTTGTGGAGTTGTTTTTTTTTGTTGTTGTTGTTATTTGGTTAATCCTCACCCAAGGATATATTCCCCTTGGCTTTTAGACAGTGGAAGGAAGGGGGGAGGTAGGGGAGAGTCAGAGGGAGACACATCGCTGTAAGAGAGACACATCGATTGGTGTTGTCTCTCACACGAGCCAAGACCTGGGCCAGGGATGGAGCCTGCCACCAAAGCACGTGACCAGAATCAAACCTGGGACCCTTCAGTCCGCGGACCAACCCTCCAGCCGCCGAGCCAGACCGGCTAGGGCAGGCCTCGGCTTCATTGAACTCCCCTCGTTTTACCCCCCTCCCCCCCGGTGGTGTGTCTGGCTGCCTCGGTTGCGGGGGAGTCGGGAGTGAAGGATGGTGATGACAGATGGTCTGACGGTGACAGGGAGGGTCGGGAAATGGTGATGTGCTGCTCACCGTATCCCCGCTGTTCTAAGCGCTTTCAGCCACTCACTCACTTCATCCTAAAAACGCAAAACTCTACAATTTCTACATTTTCCAGCGTATAAGACGACTTTTTAACCCAGGAAATCTTCTAAAAAGCCAGGGGTCGTCTTATACGCCAGGTGTCGTTTTATAGGGTGGGTATATCCCAAACTCTGTATTTTAACTGGAAAAGTTGGGGGTCGTCTTATACGCCGGAAAATACAGTAGATATCATTATGTTCATTGTAAAAACAAACACTAAGCACACGGAGATGAAGTGTCTTGTCCAAGAACACAGAGCCCATTAAGGGGTGGAACCAGGTCGGGCTGGACCCAAAGTCTGTGCTTTTTTTTTTTTTTTTAATATATTTTTATTGATTTTTTACAGAGAGGAAGGGAGAGGGATAGAAAGTCAGAAACATTGATGAGAGAGAGACATTGATCAGCTGCCTCCTGCACACCCCACACTGGGGATGTGCCTGCAAGCAAGGTACATGTCCCCGACTGGAATCGAACCTGGGACCTTTCAGTCCTCAGACCGACGCTCTATCCACTGCGCCACACCGGTCTCGGCCTAAAGTCTGTGCTTTTAATCACCACGGGATGTTCTTCCTTCCGATCAGCCTTTTCCTGTCTGCGTGCTTTGTCACGCAGTGGGACGGTGGTTGATGACCAGATCCTGTGTATTCACATCTTTTTTCTCACAGTTTTTTCCGTAACAAATCGGCCAAACTCCCCAGGTGCTAGAGATCACCAACGCAGAGCAGGCCGGCCGGACCTGCGTCACTGGGACACACCCAGCTCCCCGCCGTCACACATCATCAGCAGCTTCTGGGGGACACGCCAGCTCTACCTCCCCGTGCTGCTGGGGTCCGTGGGGTACGCGGAGAAAATCAGCACCCACCGACCTTTCTCTGAGAATGCCGTGTCAAGTCACCTTCTCTGTATTTTTTTAAAAATATATTTTATTGATTTTTCACAGAGAAGAAGGGAGACGGAGAGAGAGTCAGAAACATCGATGAGAGAGAGACATCGATCAGCCACCTCCTTCACGCCCCACACTGGGGATGTGCCCGCAACCAAGGTCCATGCCCTTGACCGGAATCGAACCCGGAGACCTTTCAGTCCGCAGGCCAACGCTCTATCTACTGAGCCACACCGGTCTCGGCTTCTCTGTATTTTAACAGGTAATAAAAGTCAGAAACACGTGCTGAGGCCCGACTCTCTGGAAGGGGCCGCCGAAGAGGACCCGGTCACGGCCCTGGAGTGGGACCCGCTGTCCACGGATTACCTCCTGGTGGCCAATCTGCACCACGGGATCCGGCTGGTGGACGCGGGGTCGCTCTGCTGCATCACCGCCTTCCGCCTGCCCAGCGCCGCGGCCTGTGTGCAGTGCGTGGCCTGGGTGCCCAGCGCCCCGGGGATGTTCGTCACCGGAGGTGGGTGCCCCATCCCCCCACACGTTAACGGCACGTGTATTCTTTTTTGTTTTTTAAATATATTTTATTGATTTTTTACAGAGAGGAGGGGAGAGGGATAGAAAGTCAGAAACATCGATGAGAGAGAGACATCGATCAGCCGCCTCCTGCACGCCCCCTACTGTAGTTGTGCCTGCAACCAAGGTACATGCCTTTGACCGGAATTGAACCTGGGACCTTTCAGTCCGCAGGCCGACGCTCTATCCACTGAGCCACACCGGTCTCGGCACGTGTATTCTTTAATTTGGCCAGGCAGGTAATACTCCTTCGTTGGTCACTTCTGTGTAAGACTTGCTAATCTTGCAAATGTTATTAGTTTATTATTATAGTAAACTAGAGGCCCCGGTGCACGAAATCTGTGCACGGGGGTGGGGGAACCCTCAGCCCAGCCTGCAACCTCTCCAATCCGGGACCCCTCAGGGCCTGTCAGACTGTTTTTCCAAAGCGGCTGATGAAGGTAGAATTCGGGGGCTTTCTAACTGGCTTTCGGATCAGTTAGGCACCTTGTCTGGCTGAAGTTTAGAAAGAGGGAAGCTTATGAATGCGTCGGATGAGGGAGGATTGTTTAAGGGTGGGTGGGGAGTTGTCAGTGGAGGGCTTTCCTAGACCGCGTGGGTCATTGGGTGCTTTTGGTGATCCAATTGTCACAATGTCCACTGTGGGCAAAGGTGCCAGAGATGGTGGTTCCTCACCCAGAGACAGGTCCAGAACAGAAAAAAAATAGTAAATATGTCAAAGATGTAACGGTTACATCGCATGTTAGTCGTCTCTTTCATTGTATTAGTAGAGGCCTGGTGCACAAAAATTCATGCACTCAAGGGGTCCCTCAGCCCAGCCTGTGCCCTCTCGCAGTCCGGGACTCCTTGGGGGATGTCCACCTGCCAGCTTAGGCCCACTCCCTGATGACCAGGCCTAAGCTGGCAGTCAGACATCCCTCTGGCAGCCCGGGAGCCCTTAGGGAATGTCCATCTGACAGCCCAGCTGCAGTCGGACATCCTTAGTGCTGCCGAGAAGGCGGCAGAGGCTCCCACCACGACATTGCAATCGCAGCCGCCAGCCCAGCTTGTGGCTGAGCGGAGGTGCCCCTGTGGGAGTGTGCACTGACCACCAGGGGGCAGTTCCTGCGTGGAGCATCTGCCTCCTGGTGGTCAGTGTGCGCCATAGCAACTGGTCACTCCAGGGAGTCAATTTGCATATTACCCTTTTATTATACTATAGGATTGTACAGTCTTATTATTTGAAGAATACCCATGGGTAGTGCTAACAATCTTGCACATTGCAGATTCTCTTCTTACTCTTATGTCTGGGCATTTCCTGTCTCGAGTCAAACTTGTTACCGTGATGCTTTCTCCCACCTAGATTCTCAAGTAGGCGTGTTACGCATCTGGAATGTCTCGAGGACAACACCGATCGACCATTTTAAACTGAAGAAGACAGGATTTCACTGCTTGCATGTACTTAATTCTCCACCAAGAAAGAAATGTGAGTAAGAGCATCATCAGAGTCTACTATCTTAAAGTATTGTACCTGCTGCTTTCAAATGAAATGGCTGTTGTGCTACTGAAAAGCCTATTTAAAAATCAGCCTTTGACAATGTCTGTGCCAAAGGAACCACGAAAGCCACATGCGTTAAGCCTTTCTGTTGGGCCTTACTACCTCTAAATCCTGGGAACGGGGGTCTGGAGATGCTGAGACTGGACAAGGAACATGCTGGAGGCTGAGACAGTGTATGTCCTGTGTGTGTGTGTGTGTGTGTGTGTGTGGTTATTTGTTTCTTGGTTTATCTGGGAACCTCTTTCCACGTCCCGTGTGGTTCAGGGTTCCTGGTTCAGGGTTCAAGTTCTGGAGGAGGCCGCATGCAAACGAAATGAGAGACCAGAAAACATTAATTTGGCGATATTGGGGGGCCAGGCGGGAGCCTTCCTCTAGTGGAAAGGACTGCCACCTTCCTTGGGCCTGGCCATCCCTTTTATTTAGGTTTAGGATGCACCCTTTGCCCTAAAGCAGGCAATTCCAGTAACAAGTAGATTATCGGTCAGGATTTAAATGATTATTTCATGGGGAAGTTCATTGTCTCAGTTAGAGAGGGGGTGGCTGGTTTTGACCTTTCAGAGCTTCAAGGTTGACCAGCCTTCTGGCCTCCTGTTTTCATCCTTTTAGTGAGAACAATGTTTGGTTTTCGACAGTTTAGTTCAGGGGTGGGGAACCTTTTCCCCCTACCAAGGACCATTTGGATATTTATAGCATCATTTATGGGTCATACAAAATTATCTACGTAGAAGCCAGCCTGCTGTATTTAAACGTTTAATTAACTCGTCCCTCATGCCTGGGCAGGGCCAGACCACGTGGTTTCTCGGGCCTTATGTGCCCAGCGGGCCCCGTGTTCCCCACCTCTGGGTTAGGTGCTGTGACTTTCTTAGCACAGGGTGACCGAACTGTCGCCGATTCTCTTCTTTCGCATTTGTTTTCATATTGCAAAAGCGGTCCCATTGCATTAGAGGAACATCATCGCATATGGAGAATCACATGCCAATCTTGTCATTTGTGAGTCATTCCTTTCAGGGAATCTATTGCTCAATGTGTCGTCTCTTACCCCGTTTTTTGAAAATGGAACAAAGGGTGGAATAAGAAAAATTGATGTGAAAATGAAGAGTTTAAAATACAGACATACCCAATTCTAAAAAGAAAAAAGGATGCCTTAGAGATAAATAAGTGCATAGAGGGTGCATCAAAACCACCCATAACGCCAGTAAATTAAAACATTGTAAGAGTGAGTCATGGACCATATTAGTTCTTACCAAATGGTCAATAAACATTTGCGGAATCCAATGCCTCTTTTGTTCTTAGAAGTCCATTCTAGCCTGGACTTCCTGCCATTTGAGTTGATTCTGAGAAACAGCGTTATCCAAATGAATGCAATCAGGAAGGCAGTTATATTTGAATAAAAAAAGGGAGCATACTAAAAAAAGAGAATATCTGGGAAATATTTATCTATGTTCCAGTAAGTAATTAACATAGATTGGTCTGAGAATTTACAGCGGTAACATTATTTTGGATTATGTTTGCAAGACATTATTCTTGTTTTACGGAAAAATTTATTGAAAAGAACAGTGTGAGATACAGACTAGGCAGAAAATAACTAAACATGGGGACACATGCAGTTGAAAGTTGGAGGAAGGGAAGCATATGAACAATAAAAGTAAACCTGAGGAGGAAGAGGGAAAATCTGAGATGAGAGTGGACAGCCGGCATGGCTCAGTAGTTGAGCATTGACCTAGGAACCAAGAGGTCACGGTTCAATTGCAGGTCAGGGAACGGGCCTGGGTTGCAGGCTTGATCCCCAGTAGAGGGTGTGTAGGAGGCAGCTGATCTATAATATTTCTCTTTCATTGATGTTTCGGTCTCTCTGTCCCTCTCCCTTCCTCTCTAAAAGTTCATAAGAGCATATTAAAAAAAGTAATTTGTAAAAAATTGTATACGAAAATCTTATTTGGGTGCTAAATTAAAGTGAGTTATATAATCTCAAAGATAATTATTTTCATTAGAATAGCAATTACTAGAGAGTTTTGAGCTTTAAAAGAAAAAATTCATACGCATGTATGTCTGTGTGTGTGTGTGGAAGGGGGAGTAAGATAATATATCAAGATTTTGAAAGAAGACTCTAATTAAAAAATAAGCATTCTGCCCTAACGGTTTGGCTCAGTGGATAGAGCATTGGCCTGTGAACTGAAAGGTCCCAGGTTCTATTCTGGTCAAGGGCATGTACCTTGGTTGTGGGCACATCCCCAGTAGGAGGTGTGCAGGAGGCAGCTGATCGATGTTTCTAACTTTCTATCCCTCTCTCTTCCTCTATAAAAAAAAATCAATAAAACATATTTTAAAATATAAGCATTCTATGCTTTAATCTATGAGGAGATAATAAACCAGATATTCACAGCGTATTGTGATTCCTCACACACTAATTTTCATCCAGGTTGCTCTCCTGCATTTTATATACCTCTTTTCAAACTAATATCCAATTTTCTATACTAGAGGGTGAGAGAATATCTGTGTTAAAGGAGGCAGTAGGTTTACAGTTGTGAATTCATGAAGCACAGAGTTTATTCTTATACCAGAGGCCCAGTGCACGAAATTCGTGCATGGGGAGGGGGTGTGTGTCTCCCTCAGCCCAGCCTGCACACTCTCCAATCTGAGACCCTTCAAGGGATGTTCCACTACTGGACTGCTTGTTTAGGCCCGATCCCAGTAGGATCAGGCTTAACAGGCAGTCAGGCATCCCTCTCACAATCCAGAACTGCTGGCTCCCAACTGCTCATCTGCCTGCCATTCTGATTGCCCCTAACCGCTTCTGCCTGCCAAGCTGATCACCCCCTAGCCTGATTGATGCCTAACTGCTCCCCTGCCAGCCTGATTGCTCCTTACTGCCCTCCCCTGCAGGCCTGATCACCCCTAACTGCCCTCCTCTGTAGGTCTGGTCCCCTTCAACTGCCCTTCCCTGCAGGCCTTGTTACCCCCTACTTTCCTTCTCTACTGGTCTGGTCACCCAAACTGCCTGCCCCCGCAGGCTTGATTAACCCCAACTGCCCTCCCTTGCAGGCCTGATCCTTCCCAACTTCCTTCCCCTGATGGCCATCTTGTGGTGACCATCTTGTGTCCACATGGGTCCAGCCATCTTGTGTGTGGGAATGATGGTCAATTTGCATATTACTCTTTTATTAGATAGGATAAAGGCCTGGTACATGGGTGGGGACCAGCTGGTTTGCCCTGAAGGGTGTCCCAGATCAGGGTGGTGATTCCCTTGGGGGGTGGGGCAGCCTGGGTGAGGTGCCTGTGGTAGTTTGCAGGTCAACCACACCCCCCAAAGACCCAAGTAGATGCCCTGGTATCTGGGATTTACTTATCTTCTATAATTGAAACTTTGTAGCCTTGAGCGGAGGCCAGGACCAGCCAGTGCGGGTGAGAAGCTTGGCTTCCTCCATCGCTGAGGGCAACCTAAGCCTCCTGCTTGCTCCAGCTCTATGGCTACCACCATATTTGTTGGGTCAATTTGCATACTTGCTCCTGATTGGCTGGTGGGCATGGCTTGAGGGTGCGGTGGAGGGATGGTCAATTTGCATATTTCTCTTTTATTAGATAGGATTATGACTGAGTAATTACTGTAATAGTTATAAACCTCCTTTGCTCTCCCCCCCCAAAAAAAATTGGCAAAACTGCAGAAGCACTCATGAGGCAGACATGTGATTGTTGCCTACCGTTCACGGATCCCCGTTCTGGTGAGAGGAAATCAATTCCCGTGGTGTCATCCGCAAACGGGAAGCTGCTGCCATCAATGTTTACTCTGATCTTTTTCTTTTTCAGTTTCAGTGCCGCCTCCCACCCCAAATCACCACACGTCCTCCACCAGCGAGGCTCTGCCCCCCGGCCAGCCGTCCTCCCTGCCCCCCGGGCACGCCCTCTGCTGCTTCCTGGACGGAGGTGTGGGCCTGTATGACCTGGGAGCCAAGAAGTGGGATTTCCTGAGGGACATGGTATGTCTGTGGCCGTCCCTTCCCTCACACACAGCGCTTATCATGTGACGCTCATGATGTTTACTTTTACTGACGTGTTAATATCGTTAACACTTATTTTTTTTAAAGACTCAGCCTGGCTGGCGTGACTCTGTGATTGAGCAGCGTCAACCCAGGTGATACTAAGAGGTTACAGGTTCGATTCCCTGTCAGGACACATGCCCAGGTTGCTGGCTCAATCCCCGGTAGGGGGCCTGCAGAAGGCAGCCGATCCGTAATTCTCTCTCATCATGGATGTTTCCATCTCTAATCCCTCTCCCTTCCTTTCTCTCTAGAAATGTATATATTTTTAAAACAAATCGTATCATTAGGACTTTACCAGGGGTGTCTGAAACAGTTTAGAATGAGGTATAGAATGATGACAAAACTATTAAGATTCTTTAAGTTTTAAACATGAAACTCCAGGGAACAGAGTTTGCAGTGCTGTGCCCTGTTTTGGAAGCAGAGAGAGAACTAGAACAACCTTTCCAAGTCCGTCTCTGCCAGCTTTGGTGTTCCTGTCTGTGAATGAGCAAGGCAGTTAGATGAAGTATTTAAATATCTATTTTCTATTATTCCATCATTATGATTCTATCATCTTCTGTTCTTTTGTAAAAATGTTTTTACTGATTTTGCAGCGAGAGGAAGGGAGAAGGAGCGAGAGAGAAACATCGACGATCGGCTGCCTCCTGAGTACCACCCAGGCACGTGCCCTGACTGGGAACTGAACCGGCGACCTTTCGCTGTAGGGACGATGCTCAACCGACTGAACGGCACTGGCCAGGGCTCTTCCGTATTCTAACCACTAAGCCTCTCTACGCAACAGAACACAGCCTCACGGAGGTCTCGATATTTTTGCTTGTTTTTAATCTATGATGTATCCCCACTATCTAACACGGCGCCTGGCACATGGCAAGACTTTATTAGGTTTTGCCGAAGGAATGAATACATGCATAAGGAATGAGCGACTGAATGTGATCATGCGTGTTGTGTTGTAATTACTCTTTGTCAAGAATCATCCTTCTTAATTTTTCCTTGTTTTTATAAAATGCCCATTTTTCCCCTTCAGGTTTGAATTACAGTGGTACCTCGAGATACGAGTTTAATTCGTTCCGTAACCTTGAGGCATGGGAAACTATGAGATGCTCGAGTCGCGGTAAACGGGTGGGTCGTGTGCAGCCGGCCGATCCGCGCGATGACTCCTATCTCAACTGTTGCTCGTGTTTCAAAGCAAATATCGCTCGCTCGACGGCTCGTATCTCAAAAATCTCGTATGTTAGGGCACTCGTATCTCGAGGTACCACTGTATACTATTCTAGACATTTAAGACTATTAAATGTTAATTGTTTTTCCCTGGAAAAACTCAGAAATGTTAATTGTTTTTCCCTGGAAAAACTCAGAAAGGGCAGGTGTTGGAGGAGAGAGCGGCCCTGTCCTGTGTGAACTCTCCCTGGGTCCCAGCAGCTGTAGTGTCTGCTGCTTGGAGGAGGAGGGGTGGGGTCAGTTCCCATCCCCAGCGCTGGGGAGACACCATGGCAACTGGCTGCTGACCTCAGAGTCTTCCCAGGTTCGCCCACAGACACCTGGTCATGAGCCTCCACTTTGCAAGTACATGTTTGCCACGTCCCACCGCACCGCCTGCGGGGTGTCTGTCACAGTGTCATGGGAACAGGATGGTGAGTTCCAAAGAGTAAACCTGCTGGGAGATTTTGGAACAGTTTAAAAACCCGATTAAAAACCAGACCCAGCCAGATGCATCTTCTTTCAGTTAACGCTGTGAAGGCCTTTTGGAGTGTGTCATTGGTGTGAAGAAAGCAATCATCGCACTAAAGGATGTTTTCAGTTTTATCTGGTCTGTTATGATGGTCCCAGCATTACATAATAACCATTAAGAACTCACTGCTTTACAAATTTCTAGCAGAGTCCTCTGGGTCTGACAAGCATTAAGAAAAGATAGGCAGCCGAAACTGGTTTGGCTCAATGGATAGAGCATCGGCCTGCAGACTGAAGGGTCCCAGGTTCGATTCCGGTCAAGGACACGTATCTTGGTTGCAGGCACATCCCCAGTAGGAGGCATGCAGGAGGCAGCTGATGGATGTTTCTCTTATCGATGTTTCTAACTCTCTATCTCTCTCCCTTCCTCTCTGTAAAAAAATGAATAAAATATATTTAAAAAAAGAAAAGAAAAGATAGGCATTAAATTACAGTTGAACTTGGACTCTTGCACATCTTTGACTTGGTTGCTGACTTAGGGAATGGCGGCTGAATAAATCGGGGTCTGGGAGGGGTGTAGTCACAGCCAGGGACGCTCCCCAGCAGTGGCACGCAGGCTCCGGGGTCTTCGCTCACCGCCAATGTTTGCACTGGTATTTGGAAACCCTGGTCCAGGGCTGACCTCTACTGCACCCTGTGGTTGGCTTGTCCCTCACCTGGGTTTGCTCAGCGGGGTGTGCCTTCCTAGGGACACGTGGAGACCATCTTCGACTGCAAGTTCAAGCCCAATGACCCCAACCTCTTAGCGACCGCGTCCTTCGACGGCACCGTGAAGGTGTGGGATGTGGACACCCTGACCGCCGTGTACACGTCCCCGGGGAACGAGGGGGTGATTTATTCCCTCTCCTGGGCGCCAGGTAAGAAGTAGGTCTTAAAATCGGGAGGACAATTCAGTGGCCTTCCTGACTTTGTTTTCACTGAATTCCCTTCTTCCCCTCAATGTCATCATCTTCCGAGTGCTGGCAGAGACCCAGTAGGAAGCACATACAGTGGTACCTTGAGATATGAGTGCCCTCACATATGAGATTTTTGAGATACGAGCCGTCGAGCGAGCGATTTTTGCTTTGAAATACGAGCCACAGTTGAGATAGGAGTCATTGCGCAGATCGGCCGGCTGCACACGACTCACCAGTTTACCGCAACGACTCGAGCGTCTCATAGTTTCCCACGCCTCAAGGTGACGGAATGAATTAAACTCATATCTCAAGGTACCACTGTATTTGTTGAGTGAGTTTGGGGGAGGTTTTGTGAATAGACTTCCCGCCTGGATACTTGGGCTTCTGGGCCCTTTGGTATCACGAACTCATAGAGAAAAGCCAAGGTAAATTAATTGTGACCCGTCTAATTTTAGTTGCATTTCTATGGACATGCCTTTAATGCTAGAACACCTTTTATGTGATCATTTCCCTTTAAAGTTTTATGCCAATCAAATACCGTATTTTCCGGTGTAGAAGACGACTGCACGTATAAGACGACCCCCAACTTTTTCCAGTTAAAATATAGAGTTTGGGATATAGTCAATCTATAAGAGGACACCTGGCGTATAAGACGACCTCTGACCTTTTTAGAAGATTTTCCTGGCTTAAAAAGTAGTCTTTATACACCAGAAAATATGTTATATGAAAGTGTTAAAAAATTGCTTTCTAAAATTACAGAATTTGTTTTCTATATTACAACTTAGAGCTCTCCCCGATGCAGCTGTTTTGTAAACATGAAGTCACAGTTCACTCGTGTGATTCACTCTGTGGATTTTCACATAAACACTTTTTTAAATCTCAAGGATTTTAAAAAAATTACATTTTGGCCAAAACCGGTTTGGCTCAGTGGACTGAAAGGTCCCAAGTTTGATTCAGGTCAAGGGCATGTACCTTGCTTGCAGGCACATCCCCAGTAGGGGGGGCGTGCAGGAGGCAGCTGATCGATGTCTCTCTCTCATCGATGTTTCTAGCTCTCTATCCCTCTCCCTTCCTCTCTGTAAAAAATTAATAAAATTTATTTTTTAAAAATTACATTTTGGGGAAGCGCATTTCCGGCAAGCAGGTCAGATGACGTCCGTCCCGTTGTTTCCCCAGGTGACCTGGATCTGATTGCCGGAGCGACTTCCCAGAACGGCGCCTTCGTCTGGGACGTTAGGAAGGGCAGGATGGTGCAGCGCTTCGATGAGGTAAGTAAGGTGTCCTTCACCCGTGGGGGGCTGAGGGACCTACTGTCTGAGGCTGCTCCGGACGTGGCCAGAGCTTTTGTCCCTTCGCTTAATAGAACCAGCAGGGGGCATAGTGTTCTCTGAGTTAGAAGAGAACCCAAGAGGATGCTGACATGTTGACATGAATCCATTAGGTCTTCTCAGGGATCGTCCTCCCCAGATTGTCTGGGCACGTATTCGGCAGCTGGAAGAGACTAAGCCCAGAACACTTCCACGGGCCTCTCCCCGGTCAGCTGTTGACGTAGGGAGAATCCTTTGCTGCCCGAACCCACTCTTCACCTCTAGGACCAGAAGTTGGTTATGTAGGTTCTTAGGTTCCCTCTTCGTCCTCAAACCCTTTTACCATGACAAGCCCTAAGACCTCTCCTCTGCCTACCTGTTGTGTCACAGGTGGTGCTTGTATGTACTTCTGTTTGGAGTCGGTGTCACCCTCATTGACGGAGTCCCACTGATATTTGGGAAATACACAGGACCTCCTGACAGCGTTTCAGATACGAACCCAGGGAAATACCACAGAACCTAGGATCGCCTCTTGCTCTTTTGACATTTCATTCATTCCAAATGATTGCTGTTAATGTCTATTAGGTAGATAACGTCTATAAAATCGTGTATATAGTTGAGGCTTTAAAACCATTTATACAGCTGAACCAGTTTGGCTCAGTGAATAGAGCGTCGGCCTGCGGACTGAAGGGTCTCAGGTTGGATTCTGGTCAAGGGCACGTACCTTGGTTGCAGGCACATCCCCAGTAGGAGGAGGTGCTCAGGAAGCAGCTGATCGATGTTTCTCTCTCGATGTTTCTAACTCTCTATCCCTCTCTCTTCCTCTCTGTAAAAAATCAATAAGATATACAAAAGACGAACCCCTTTGAGGATCTAGCCTTGATCTCCGGGGTTGGAGAGTGTTTGGGAACTTCCACCGCCAGGGGGCAGTATTGCCCACAGCAGAGGAAACTCTCACAGAGGCCTGGGCTCAGCCCTGCCCTTTCTCCCTGTAACAACCACACTCCCCCCCAGCACTGCCCACCCTACCCCCTGCCCGCCCGCCCCCCACTCAAGCTAGAACAACACGAACCCCATGCCAGAGGCAGCCAGGAGAAGAAAGGAACCTGCAGGGAAACCTCAATACAAGACCTTCCCCCCAGTGCCAGATCTGTGCCTAAGCCATCTGGTGACCCACAGATGCCCTAGCTGTCCGTTATCACGAGAGCCGCCTCCGCCGACCCCGAGCCACATCTTAGCGCATTCCTCTCTCCTGGCTCCACCTGACCTTCCAGTGAGGACAGCATCACAGGGCTCAGATGGAGGAGAATAAAGGGGGGAATGAGCAGCTCCTGCTCAGCCTAGGGGTCCCTGTACCTCACACAGGAAGAGCAGGGTGTTCGAGAGCCGGGTGCACTCCGCCTGGGGGAGCGGAGCTGGCAGGGGCCTGCGCTCCAGCTGACAGGAATGGATACGATCCCATTTGGTATCCATTTTTGTAAGCCTCCCCCTGGGCCTCCAAAGAGGCGAAAACAGCAGCTAGCTACCGCCTCCGTCAAACGGCCGTAAAGCAGGGTGAAAGGGCATTTTCTCTCTCTTCCAAAGCAGCCACAGCTGAGTGCTGTATACGTCTGAAATGTCTCCCGTCAGCTTTGGAAATGGGGTGACGGCACCTTATTCGTCCGTGTCCCCGTGGAAGGGTGCCGTGCCCGTGCATAGCATCCTCCTGGAGTCTGAAAGCGTCTCCCCCAGCAGCTGGGATCGTGCCCCTCCTCCCCGCCCTCTGTCTGACGGTGCGGACGCCCAGAGAAACGAAGCCATTTGTTGTAGGATTGATCTTAAATCTGCTCTTTCTTGCTTGCTTAAAAGTAAAACTTTGACATTGAGAAGAACAGTTGGGCCGAAACTGGTTTGACTCAGTGGATAGAGCATCGGCCTGTGGACTGAAGGGTCCCAGGTTCCATTCTGATCAAGGGCATGTACCTTGGTGGTGGGCACATCCCCAGTGGGGGGCGTGCAGGAGGCGGCTGATCCATGTCTCTCTCTCTCTCATCCATGTTTCTGACTCTCTATCCCTCTCCCTTCCTCTCTGTGAAAAATCAATAAAATATATTTTTATAAAAAGAGAGAGAGAGAGAGAGAGAGCGAACAGTCGTGGCAAGAAGGTCTGGTTGCCCTGGGGTAGGAGCAGGCCCGTCCCCCTCCCCGCCCCCCGCAGCCTGGCGATCCTGGGGTTCCGTGTGAGAACTGACCCTTTCTCAGAGCGTACGTTCACTCCCCGCTGGGTGTGAGCCCAGGGCCTCTGTGAGCATCGCCCACAGCCAGCTCCATGGCACAGCGACCCTCAGACGGATCAGTACGTAGAGAAAAAGAAGCGTTCTCTCTCCCATTGATGGTGTTTTGCCTTTTTTTTGAAGCACGGGAGCCACGGGATATTCTGTGTCGCCTGGAGTCACAAAGATCCCAAGCGAATAGCCACCTGCGGCGGAGACGGTCTCTGGTGAGTGTGCGTGCGGCGTCCCGTCCGCCGAGGTGCCGGGCCCTGCCGGCGGGTCCCCTGCCGGAGCCTGCCGGCACTGCAGTCGAGGGGCACCTGAAGGGAGGGGAGAGGATAAAAACACAGACTCTTAGTTACCGGGAGGGCGGACAGTGTGGAACTGTCGCACCGAGTTTATTAGTTACATACCTTTTATAAGCACAGAACTGTTTACAATAAGCAAAAAGATCATGCTTGGGAACAATCAGTTTTTCTCCT